>WNKI01000004.1:2273889-2291781 GCA_015350385.1 Aculops lycopersici | reverse complement strand
ACGTACGTACGTACGTACGACGGACGAGAGTAGTAGTAGTAGTAGTAGTAGTAGTAGAGAGAGAGAGAGAGAGAGAGAGAGAGAGAGAGAGAGAGAGAGAGAGAGAGAGAGAGAGAGAGAGAGAGAGAGACACACAATAGGGAATAGTATATACATGAGAGCCGGAGCTCCAATGAGAGCCAATGATGATCAGAGTATCAGTTTAGCTGCAATTGCAATGGACTAGCAACTTGCTCCAACTCCAATACAGGCGCGCGAAAGAGAAAGAGTCTCACGCGCATGATGCCAAGCGCAGGCCAGCGCAGTTGCGTTCGGTTAACATGGAGTTCTAGTATTAGTTTTAGTTTTATTCTTGCAGTTGCTCATGTTTGGCCTGAGAGGCAACGAGGCCAAAGCAGCCGTATCACTGCCACTAACCAACCAGCCTGTCAACCATCTTAGTCGACCGCGCATGCGCCTTTGGCCGCGCCCATAAGTATCACTAAACCAAACTACTGCTCACTTGGTAGCAGTTGGTGGCAAAGTTTAGTTTAGTTTGGCTTGGCTTGGTTTGGTTTGGTTCAATTCTGTCGACTAGAAATAGAAGAGACGTCCACACCAATTGGCGTCGCTTTGGTTTGCGCTGAGTTTGTATTCGCACCTCTCCAATGGTGAAATAGTCGGCGAGCTAGTTTGTGTTTCTGCAGCTCCAACTCTTGGTTAGCCAGACAACAGGAAGGAGGCTGACTGCTCACTCTGGTCTTTGCCTTTTGGTGTGAACAGCAGCAGCAGCAGCAATCACAACAACAACAACAACATCAACTATTACTACTACTACTTTGTTGTCTCATGAGCAAGACTCGACGGCAAGCTTGCTCATGTCGTTGGCAAGCCAGCAACAAAAATGACATGCTCTCATCTTGGCCGCCATCCGTTGAGCCGCACTATAGGGTCACAGTTGGCAAGCTTATCGGGCGGCTGGCCAGAAGCGGCCTGCGAGCTTGTAATGTGCATCGCGGTAAGCTAGCCTCGGCTTGCGAGACCAAAGCTAGCCAAGATTCGTGAAACTATGCGGCGAGCGCTTAGAACACAGAACCTTTACTCCAAGACGCGGGATTCAAGATAACTACAGCTCATCTCAATAATTGCGTTACTCTCGATCTAATCTGCATGGGAAAAATAGGCAGGACTCCCGTTGAAGGAGTGCAGATTTTTCTAGCAGGAGATCTATCTGCGACCGATAAGAGTAACGCAATTATTGAGACGACGAGCTGTAGCTAAGCGAGCAGTTGTTCAATTGTTGTTTTGCCTACGCCTCCTCTTACCTCTTACCTCTTCTTCGTTTCGCTTCGCTTCGGCGGTGTCTGCAGTGGTAGCGATGGCAGCGCGACGGTGAGAAGATGGAAGAGAAGAGACTTGGAGTCGAGCAGTTGGATTGGAATTTCGATTTCGGCGAAGCGAGCTACAACTTGAAGGTGGCATATTTGTTCATGTTTCTTTTGCGATAAAAATCGTGCACTGGCGCCGGAAATCAACAGCCGAGCTGACAATTAACTCGGCGAGCAAGCGAGAAAGACTCAACCGTCTAATTGAAACGCTTGGTTTGTTTCTCTCTCTCTCTCTCTCTCTCTCTCTCTCTCGCTCGCCACCTCTCGCTCGTTTTTGCCGATTCCACCTAGCGGCTTCTGATTGGCTGACGAGTTAGCTGGAGGTGAGCAAATTCTTCATATTTTCGCATTTCCGTTGCGACACTAATTGAGAGGAGAGCAAACAAAAGCGACAGGTTCTTTTATTCTTGTTCTCCCATCTAGACAGCAGAAACTAAATTAGTTAGTTCGACGTGCTAATTAAGCGCCGCAAGTAACTCAATGAAACCAGTCAATCTATCTAGTGGTATTGGCGTTATGCGCTGACTCAGGTGCGTGCGTGCGCCGCTTCATTTATTCAATTTGAGTTGGGCCATTTTTTGCGCCTCCTCTCCTCACCTTCGACAGGAGCAGCAGCAGCAGCAGCAGCGGCACGTCAAACTTACAAAGGCCACCATTTGATTCAATAAACTCGCACTAATGAGCACAAGCCGAACCCTCCATCCGTTTTGACTGTTCCCAGTGTTTGAGTTTTTGGACCCCTTTCCAAGTTGTTCAAAATAATATTCAAGTTGAGCAGCAAACATGGACTCGCAAATACATAGCGACTTAAAGTTTAGCAAACAATCAAACTAAACGCGAGAGGGAGAGGGAGAGGGAGCGAGAAAAAATTGGACGCCCATTCTTCGCGCCTCTCGTGGCTCGTCACTTTTTCCGTTGCGTCACTTTTGAGCGCGGCGCAACTCGACGCTCGCATGAGTCTCTGGTGATTGGCAACACCACGCCCACTGGGCCAGCAACGCCAAAGCCAAAGCGACAGCATCAAAGTGTGCGTTCATCGATCAAAACACCACGAGTTGGATTTAAGAGAGATGATAGAGTTCGAGTTACCTGAAGTGGAGCTCACTTTACGTTGCTCATGATAATGTCGAGGTGGCGGATAATAATAGTAGTAATGATGATGATGATGATGATCAATGATTGATTTCGCCTGGGCCGAGATTTGAGCCACTCGCTTGAACTGTGCCTACTGCTGCTGCTGCTGCTGCCGCGACTGTAACTGTAACTGCAACTGCAGCCGTGGCTCACGTGCGCAACGCCACACTCGCTGCATGTTGCTACTTGGCACCGGAAGCACTTGAACTTGGTTCGCACGCAGCAGTTCAGTTTGGCGCTCAACTGCTTCCGGCACGCGAACAAAACGCCGGAAACAACAGCATCAGCAATCGGGAGCCACCAAAGTGGCGACAGTCGAGGGCGCGAGATTATCTCTGCTCCCCGCCAAGAGAGTTCCGATTTTACCTATTGGAACTCTTGCTCACTCTTGCCTACTTCTGTCTGCTCGCGCCACCACCACTGCTACAATTACGCAACGTTACGAGTGGGCGACTGGAGGAGAGCAGCACGCACTGTACATGCCAGTCCGTGAACTCGCGGCGGCGCCAAACAAGCGCCAGTTTGGCGTGAAATGAGTGGTTATTTATCATTCGTCACTGCCACTTCAGTTGCTCAGTCGGCCGGTCGGTCGGTCATGTTGTTGTTTAGAGGGTCGGTATTAGGCAATCGAGTCGCTAAACATCCCAACAACTGGGATTTACCTTTTACCTTCTAAGGCTCTAATGTCGCGACTCGAAAGCGTACACGAGCTCTAGAGCCACAGACAGAGAGGAAGAGAGGGAGCCAGATTGTCGCCACTCGCAACTCAACGGTCGTGTTCCGATTCTATATTCTTGTTACACTTCTCACATGCTAGCGCTAGTGCCGATGCCGGGGACACAGAATCAAGTGGGCGTGCATAAGCTGAGCTGGTTGCTTGCTGCTCACTTGAACATGAGTCGTCGTCGTGTGATTGCGTCACAGCAAGAGTAATAATAATAATAATAACTGCAAACGCTCCACCGAAACTAATTTGAATGATGATGCCGCGGCCGACGGGATCGATGGTTGGAAAACGGTCCTACTGTCAGACGTCACTGTGCCGCTAGCTCCTGTTTGCGGTTTCATGTTGTTGTTGTTGTTGTTGTTGTTGTTGTTGTTGTTGTTGTTGTTGCTGCTGCTGCTGCTGTCGCTGCTGTTGTTGCTGATTCTGTTGATGCTGCCAACTGGATCAAAGTTTGCAGTCACGACTCCCAGCTGGACGCTGGCCAAGTTGGACGCCAACGCAAACGACACCTGCGCTTCAAATTTCCCATGGACTAGGAATTGAGTCTATCGAAGAATCGGAAGTTGGAGACCAGCGTGATCTATATTGAGCCAACGCTAAAGTGAGCGGCAACAACAACAAGACTATCGAATCGCCCGCTTATCGTCGGCTGGTTTCCAGTCGATTGGCTCGGCGCCGGGTTGCCCGAGTGGTTGTCGCTCTATTTGTGGCGGCCACTAGTCGTCGTGCTTGCCCTGCGGCTCGTCGCCGAAGCTGCTATGCTCCTTCTTTCCGCGCCAACGAGAAGAAAGAGATCGTCAGCTAGATCGAGATTAACCACCAGGTCGGTGGCTGTTGCGCAACAACAACAGCAACGGCAACAACTACAACTACAACTACAACATCATCATCATCTCGCCGAGTCTTGTGCGAGACGATGCAATTCAGTTGCAGTTGCAGTTGCAGTTGCGGAGAGTACAACTGTGATATGATTGATTGCAATTTAACGCAACATCCAAACACACAGCCGAGAGCTCGGCTCAATCCTAGTCTAGTCAATGTGTGTGTGAATCTAGATAGAGAGCAGGAGCAAGAGCTCAAGTGTTTGAGTGGAGGCAATGCGCTCTACTTTATTGGCAGCGTTGATGTCGGCAAACGAGTCGAGTCGAGTCGAGTCGAGTCGAGTCGAGTCGAGTCGAGTCGAGTCGAGTTGTTGTTGTTGTTGTTGTTGTTGGAACCGATTGCTCGATTGATCTATCGGCCGATCAAATCCCATAGCACCACTGCGGCCGCCGCCCCCGACTGTAGCGCTTATCTGAGATTTTGCCTAGAGAGGAGGAGGAGGAGGCTCAAAAGACTCACCTCTTCGCCAGGTAGATGCAATCTCGGCGGCCAAGTTGCGTGGTCAACTTACCTGGCAGCCGCCTGCAACGAGCGAGATGCGGCCAGGTAAGTTGGTGGCTTCGGGTCGGTGGTTGAGTCAAGTCTGGGTCGCTGTTGCTCGGCACTCGATCAATATGAACAATGACAAGAATTGCAATCACACCGCAAGAATTGAAAGCCGACCACTTGGCGCAAAAAAGAGGCGCGCCAATACAATGAACGCGATGACCACACGGCGGCTGGTCGGTTACCTGGTTGGTTAGTCGCCGTGCAAGTTGCAATAGCAGCGGGCGAGATGATGATAAGCGAGTTGAGTTGACGATAAGCGAGTTGAGATGACTACACAACTGCGACGAATAATAACAATTGTTAGTCGATTGGCGGCGATGAGGAGTTGCTTTGGTTTTGTTTTGCTTCGCTTTGGTTTGGTTTGGTTTGGTTGGGTTCGGTGGCTTCATAGAGAACAGAAGCTCGCCACACAACAGTAACAACTACAACGCCAATTACAACAACTTTTACGCTCAAGTTTACCTGGCCGCCGCACAGAAACAACAGCCACAAGTTGTCGTCGCCGCCGCTGCTGCTGCTGCTGCTATAACTTTGAGTGGATCACATGGACCAACACACACAGCGCACCGCCGAGTCTACCTGCCCAAAAACCAGTCGGCCACTTTTCCTGAGACTGAAACTCGCGACTCGAGAGCCGAGAGCCGAGTGCCGAGGGTCGAGAGACAGACACTGAGATAGAGACGGAAAACAACTAGAGGCAGAATGAGGAAAAAGATATGGAAGAGATGATAATAATAATGACGATGATTTAACGATAATCATCTATTTTATGTTTATCCCCCTCCCTCACTGTGTCTCTCTTGAATCCCGACTCTCCAGTCCAGTCTCCAGTCTCTAGTCTCAACTGTCCGCTCGCTTGCTGTGTGCAAACGCGCGCGGGTTCGCGTCTTTGTCTTTGTTTCCAACTTTGATTGACTTGCTGTCGCTGTTGCTCTGCTAGTATTGCAGCCACTTTAGTGTCCAGTTTGGTCGGGTTCAGGTAATGCTAGAGTTAGAGTTTCTCGGATTGAGTTTGCCTGTGTTTGGTGGCCATCAACGACTCGGAGGCGACGAGAGAGAGAGAGAGAGCGAGCGACTCAGACTTTGACATATTAAAGTCTCTGAACGCGCGCTTACCTGCTACTGCCGCTGCTTACCTGTTTCCAGTCTCCGTAGGCTAGCAGTTGAACGTGCGAGCCGAAAAGTGCAAGTGGATTGATTGCTAGCGCCGATACGACGCCACCGCAAAAACGACAAATAGCAGCAAATGGACAAATGGTCAGCAAGTAGCAGCAACAACAGCAACAGCAACAAACGATCGATCCTGACGATTGTGTGGATAATTGTGTGCCGGACATCATAAAACCACTTGCTTACCTGGCCAACCGACTGGCTTACCTGGTTGACCACTCGCACAGCACTTCACTTGAGTTGCGGACCACTAAAGCCCCTGGATCCAGCGAGAGGGCAGCTTAACCGGACGGATACTTTATCGCCGCCTCCCAAGACAAAAGAGTTGCCGCCACTTGGAGTATCCTTTCTATTTGCTGCTGCTGCTGCTGCTATTGCACTTTTGGCCGGCGCGAAACGTGGACAGGTAAACGTGGACAACACCAACAAGCGAACAAGTTGCCCATTAGTCGCGGTATGATAGCCGCACGCCTCTAACTCGCGCTTTTAGTTTGGTCGCCTTTCGCCTTTCGCATTTCCTCGTCGTGGTCGTGGTCCTGGCCGTCGTGGTTGTCGTCGTTGGCGGCGCTTCCAGTCGGGGAATTAGGTATTAGTGTTGCAAGTTAAAACTGATAAATACATGCGATCGAATTTGTGGCCGAAGTTCCCATCGTTGGGAGCGCGAATTTACTCGCGCTTAAATGGGAGAAAAGCACAACCAAGTCTAACAGGTGGCCGCGCGCAAGGAGAGAGAGAGAGAGAGAGGGGAAAAGGAGTATCCGGTGGACTGATCGAGTGGCTGCGCTCTGTGTGTTAATATAATGGAGAAGATTGTGTGCGCGCAGCGCGCGCTTCACTCGCACACTCTGGGCTAGCAAACAGAGGAGAGGCACAAGAGCGCCGGGTAAAACAGAAGCGCCAATGAGGATGGCAAGAGTGGATTATTATTACCTCAACCCTATTATCCACCTGTGCGCTTGCTCTCTTGACTCGCTTGTGTGCTGGGCACATCCAAGCGCCCAACACACAGACACACACACAAACACAATGCCGCGGCCTGCGCAACTCGCCGCACTATAGTCGGCGAGCAGCCGAGTGGCCATCTTTATGGTCGTGGTGTGATTTATCGGCACTGTGCTTGTTTAGTCGGCCTTTTCAATCTTGACTCCACTATGCAACTTTGCAGCCTAAACTCGACTAAACTCAAAACCGATTGGAACAACAACCGTCGTGCTGCGGTTGTTGTTCTAGTCGATAGTCGACTTTTAGTGGCGATTGTTGCGAGTCTAGCTCTCGACATTTGGCTGGCTTGTTCCTCTTTGGCTGGCCAAGTGCACTGGGCCTAGACTTTCGGGAGCCAGCTGAGCTTTCTAGGCAAATTCAACACAACGCAACAGCGACAAACATGACCAATTGGCCAGATTTACCTGCTTCATTTTGCTCGACTCGACTGCACTCGCACAGGTAAGCTGTTGCGTGGAGTGTTGCGTTGCGATTTGTGGTCAAGTGTGGCGTATGCACTAACAAGCAGTGGACTCTCTAGGTAGTTGATGATGTCCATCCATCTTGTTGACGCCTTGAGTTTTGTGTAAGCGCGCGCGCGCAATTTTTACCATTCGTCGCCGTGAACAAGCGACCAGAGATTGCAACCAAAAACTAGAGTTGAGTCACTGGAATCGTCGTAGTGGTGGTTGCAGGAAGATTACAGTTGGAGAATTAGTTGTCCCCCTCCCTCTAGAGTGATAAGCTTTAGTAGAGGAGAAGGAAAAGCATACAAATTGATGGATGTTGTGTTCGATGTTCAACAGTCACCTGGCGGATGGTGGTGAATTGATTGCATGTATTGGCAATCAAGTCTGGCCATCTCTCTCTCTCTCTCTCTCCCTCTCTCGCTCTCAGGTACAATACTCCGAAACATTCTAGGCTAACACAAAGAGACTAGCTAACTAACAAGCAACAAGTCGTTCGGATTGCTATTGGCTGTGGCGAGAATATTTGTTGCAATCACACAGGTTGTTGCTGGTTGCGATTACGTCGTCGTCTTCGAAATTTGCAAACACCTCGCACAGGTGAAGCCAGTCGATCTTTCAAGTTGAAAATGAAGACACTTGATTTCTTTCGAGTTCGAGTTCGATTGCCTATTGTTATTGTGATTGCCATTGCCATTGCTATTGTTGTTACGAAAAAAGGGCCTTAGTTTTGTCTCTCTCTCTCTCTCTCTCTCACACACACACACAGTTTGCCTCGAGTCTTCGTGGCAACTTCGTCGATTCAATAGCAGGAGCCTGCTAATCGTTGGCGCGCGCTACTGTCAATTATATTGTAAAGTAGTAAAATGACCAAAAAGTTTAAGTGGCAACTAATTTAAATGGAAAAATTCTGCCTTGAATCTCGTGCAACCAACTAGATTGAGGTTGATGGAGACACGAATAGTAAATGAAAATATCGCCCGTTTACGTGCTAAATATCTCGTCATTATTATCACACTCAAAACTGGCAACTGGTGGTGTTAATCTAGTTGTCGCTTTAACGGCAGTTGCTGCTGTTGCTACGCCAACAGAAGGTAAATGACAACCAACCAACCGAATGGACATACAATAGTCTTTTGGCTGAACCTTACTCAATTGACTTGGGAAATAGCGAGCAACAACAACTCCGACGACAACTAGTACATGAAACTCTCGGCGGCTCATGTGCTTGCAGGTGAGCGAGCGGGCGAATCGATGGGATGAGCGAGAGAAGAAAAACTTGATTGATTGCTTAATTATATCAATTGAGCAGTCGGTTGATCTTCCTCAATATTGTTGCCACGAACGTCGAAGTCTTGGGGAGACTCCAGTGGAGCGAGAGAAAGATTTTCTCTCGCAACCACAATCATCATAATCATCATCATCATCATCGCCGCCGCCGCTGCTGCTGCTGCTGTTGACTCCCCCTTGGTTATACAAGATTCTATTTTTTACCTGCAAACTCACAAGTGGTCAGCAGTCACACAAGTTCCATGTCGCGCGCGTCGTCGCCACATTCATTCTTTCCTCTTCTGCTTGGCCACTCGAGTCTCGTGAGGGCAAGCAAATTCCCCTCCTTCAATGTAAAGAGACTTTAGAGGGAGGGAGAGAGGAATTCTGTGCCCAGCTAGAGCAGGGAATCTCTCATCTCATCCTCGTTGGATAGATTCGACAACTACTCAAACGATTGGCAGGTGACTTTAGTATTATGATGTTGTGGTGTTGTGATGGACTCTCAACTGGCAGTCGGAGTAATCGACGGCAAAGTTGGTGGAGACTGCAGTAAAGTTAGTCACACACACACACACACACACACACACACACACACACACTAAGTAAAAAAGAGAGAGAGAGAGAATAACTGAATCCATTGTACTCGTCTATTGTATTTCATTGTGTGGCAAGCACAATTGATCCTTACTGCCAAAATTTCATTGCCACAATGATAAAGATGAGAACGATGCTTTGCTTTGCGTCCGATCTTTAGTTTACCTCCATGAGTCACGGCCACTAACCGACTGTCTATCTATAGACTCGTTGGTGTTACCTTTTATTGAGTATAAAAGCGCAGATACAGGTGAGGAGTTTTCCCCGCCGCTCAAGTCGCCCATGCGAAGCACGCACTTTGCGGCTGGCGCAATGAAAGCAGCAGCAGCATCAACCATTAGCGCAAATCACCATCATAATGGCCACAGAGGCTGCAATGGACTCGACTTACCTGCTAAGCAGTTCAGAGAAGTAAAAGAGACGATGATTCGCTTTGCTTGTTGTTGCCAGAATCTCTAGGATCATTCTCAAAATCAACTGTTTTTCCTTCTCAAAAAAGAGCAATCTGATTGATCACTCTATTGACTGGATCGATTTCAATCATCGATTTGATCGATTCATGAAAAACTAGATCAATTTCATCTATTTCCTCGGGTTAAACTATCATCTTGTTTGAGGTGAAACTCGAAATTTTGCTCCAATTGGAATATAATTAGAGAAAAAGTCGAGTAGTTTTTGTGCTGGTGTTTCGCTCTCACGTCTCTCAAGCTGCTGCCGTCGCCGCCGCTGCTGCCAACTTCAAAAGAGCAGCTCAAAACTTTTCCTCAATGAGCTCGACGGATTATCTCTATCGCTCGCTGCTCACTTTACATAACACCAACTCGAGTCTCAAGGAGAGAGAATCAACAGACAAACCAAAGACTTAAACGAAAGCCACCAGTTCAAGTGAGCAAAGTCGGAAGTGGCGTGTGTTATTTGTGCGCTTGCGGCCAGAGTGAGCGTCGTGATCCACTTCCTTATTATCATCGCTATTACTATTACTATTACTATTACCATTGGAAACTAAGAAGAACTTTCGGTCCTTCGAATTCATTCCTCTCCATTCCTTTGCATTCTATTCAAATGTATGAATGGATGAATGAACTTTCGCTTCAGAGAGTTAACCGCTACTCACAAAGTTGATCCTCGGGGCAACTTGGCCAACTTGGCTAACTTTTCCAAAGACGACGTAACAACAAATGGAAAACTCGACACACACTCGCAGCGAAAGTAAGTAAGAGATGAGATGAGATGAGATGAGATGAGTTGAGTTGAGTTGGGATCAGAGAAACATGAATCACTATTCAAACATTCAAACTACTTGACTCACTTGACTCGTCGAAGCCGACTCTTGGTGGCGCCGCAAACGATTACCGCATAGCTAATATTGGACAGTGGACATTGTTGCCTGTCTGTCCGTCTATATGGCCGAGTTAAGTTTAGTTGCGCTGCGCTGCATTCAATTGACTGGATTGCAAGTGCAATTTAGTTGCCGACCTTCCGGCGACAGGAGACTAATCTCGCCGACAACGACCACGACCACGACGACTCCAACGACGAACCCGAGGCCAGTGGAAGTCTCATGTTGTCGCCCGCCTCGCATTATATACTCCGATGGCTTTGATATAATGCAAAAGACGCTTGCTTACATGGTAGCACCGCGAGGATTTGGCATCTGTTTTCCTCGGGCAACCAGATGTCCACTTTTATATTAGATATTCGGCGACGGCGGCGGCAAAGTTGGAGGAAGAATTTAGCCAGCGGCCATCGAGTTTTTTCGGCCCCGTTGTGTGCACAAAATCATCACACTGACAAGACGGAGGGTACAAAAAATTACCCGTTTGCCTCGCCAACAATTGTACCTGTGCGCGACCACATGTCCACTTCATTCCTCTCCTGTCAGTTGCTCTTTCCTCGCCTTCTCTCTATTGATCCTCTTTTCTCATTCTCGATATTCATGAAAAAAGACACCAGGCACCATCCTAACGCTTTCGCTCATTGGAGACGAGCGAAAGCGTCGACGTTGCGTCATCGCGCCCATATCTTGCCGAGCTAAAGACAAGGACTCGCTTTATTTGAGCGCGCTGCTCAATGCAAATTGAATTACCTGTCGACGCCACGGACTTTGCACAACCGTTCAACTCGCAACGGAGTGCTGCAATCTAATCACAATTGCGAACCGTTTGGTCGCTTCTGACCAAATGTAACCTTATAGGCCCTCAATCTCTTCAACTCCGATTGCCGTCACCGCCGCTTGCCGTTAATTTACTCCAACAATCAAACTCCACCTCGATCATTATTATTACTATCACTGAACTCGTATCTCTGTGTCTTACTCTAGTACTTAATATCTAATATTAAGCCGCCGCTTCCTCCGCTTCCGCCGACGACAACCAACATCTCGTGATCAAATGCCATCAGAGCGAGCGAGTGGCCGTTTGGCGTAGCAAGTGGCCGTTTGGCGCGACGTTCGGCGGGCACAAAATCACGCCCACCAACCGCAAACAAGACGACACACGAATCTTTGTTTCAACCAACGGAGTTTGCGTGGTTTGCGGCAGTAAAGTGAGCGAGTGTAGCGAAGAAAGGCAAAGCAGCTGCCTCGCTTGGTTACATGGTTGCCACAATTTACAGCAGTTCATTCAGTTAATAGACTCGTCGCCGGTGGCTGGCCACTGAGTCTATCAACTGAGCCACCGCGAGCCAGCGGAGCGCGCAATTGATCGCACGCTCACTTGGCTCCCGAGTTACCATTCAACTTGATGTTCTTGTTGAAGGCACTTTTATTGAGTAGCGAGTGGCACCAACACATGAGTATGCACTGTGATTTCCCAGCGGCGCCGAGTTGGTGGTTGTTGTGCGCGAATCCCTCGCAGAGACTCCATTTTATTCGTGAACTATGCGCGCAAAACGCTCTCTATGAATGCGTTTATTAGTCGGCTAGCTGTAGCCGTCGATGTCGCCATTAACGTTGCCATTGACGCGCACGTCGAGCTAACGAGCCGACGATTGATCGTCGTCGGTTAAGTTAACTCGCAGTTCCCTCTCTCTAGCCAGGCGGCAAAAGCAGGACTGCAGCTAACGAGAGGAAGTTGGCCAACTTGGCGGCTAGTGTCACGCTTCGGCTTAATTTGTGTGCTCGCTTTAGGCTTCGTGGCGCCGCAACTATATTAACTGCTGACAACTATATTATTACGCAACTTTGGCAGCTTGCAGGGATTTTCGTCCACTCGCTAGCTGGTCGCCTACGAGCAGCAGCAGCAGCAGCGATTCCATGAGTCCCACTCGCTGAAACGGAACTGCTGCTATTGTGCGCCGCCAGTGAGCTGGCGCAGTTGTCCGCCTATATGATACGCGGAGCTCCACTGATTCGCTTGATCTTTGTTGTCGGATCCAAGTGCAGCGGCGACGACTCGCTGCAAAGTGGCGAGCAACGAGCAGTAATTGCTCTTTCTCTTTCTCTTTCTCTTTAGCAGACTCTCGCGTTCGATTACCTGGAGCCGGCGCTGCCGCCGCCGCCGCCGCCGCAACTGACGTCTGCCTGCTCACCTGGCGCTCGCTCGCTTGGGCGCGGCCACCTGACTTTGGCGCCTCGACGGCGAAGTCAGGCTAGCGTCGAATGTGGGAACATGACGAGCAATGAGCAGCGACAAGGACGACGACGAGGAGCATCGCGAACAGCAAGCAGCAACTCACACGCAGGTAGGTGTTTGGGCGAAAATTGAATTCTACTGCGGCGCTGGGCCAACAAACAGTAGAGCGGCCGCCTTATCACTTGTCTCGGCGCCCAAGCGACGCCGACCAAATGGAACTGGAAACGATGATGCTCATTTGCGCGTCACCTGTCAAGATGCCGCCAGCTCGATTATACGGCGAGCCGCCGCCGCCGCCGCCACCGAGTCCATTGCAAGTTGCGAAGCTCGTCGCGCCAGTTAACTCCAAGTGGGCGAGTGGGCGGCGAGTGAGCAGGTAACGCATCTGCGTTCATCACAGT
Organism: Aculops lycopersici; assembly: GCA_015350385.1. NCBI lineage: Eukaryota > Metazoa > Arthropoda > Arachnida > Trombidiformes > Eriophyidae > Aculops > Aculops lycopersici. The sequence goes on along the minus strand of WNKI01000004.1, from coordinate 2,278,665 downwards.
CGCGCTGGCATCCGTCGTCGTCGTCGTCTTTCTTTCTGTCTTATTGCTTTAGCTTCTTCTCTCTCACTTGCTCTCGCGCTCGTACTTTAGGAGGATACGATAGCCACGGCGGAAAACGGCGTTGAGAGAATGGAAATAGAAGTGGCAATGGGAATGGGAACGGGAATAGCAGCGAGACTCGTAACGCGTTGCGCCGCGTAATGGCGGCAACTGAATCCAACTGTCAGTTTTGCTTGTTACACGGTGAGCGTCATGCATCCGGCTTATAGGACAACTTTTGCCACCAGATACTAGGCGCTAAAACGGGAATTGAGAGCAAAAGTAACACCACAGAGAAGAATGATTTAGTTTCGCGGCTCGCAAAACTCTGAGGCCTCAAGTGGCCAAAAACTCAAAGCTGAACTAAACTAAACTGAATTTCGTTGGCCATCTCGAGCATCACGCAGAGAGAGAGAGAGAGAGAGAGAGAGAGAGAGGCAATGGCGTGGAGTCGCAATAGACTCGACGAAAAGACGAGCGCCCAAGTTAAGTGGCAAGAGATCCTTTAAAATAGGATTTTGTTCAACTGCTCCACTGCCTTCCACAGTCGGATTCCTACAAAAGCAAAAGCAACAGCAATAGCAACAAAAACAAGCGTAACTAAACCCGCGTCACCATATTATCTCCTCTACTGTATAGCGACCAACTGACTATATTATTGCAAAGCGTAAACCTTTCACGTAACAAATAGCAACTCGAGGCGTCGGCCAATCGGCGACACGACGAGCTCCTTAATGTTGTTGTCTCTCTGTCTGTCCGTCCGTCCGTCCGTCTGTCAGTCTGTTTGTCCAGCGAAAATAAAACATAAGCTCCCATTTGGACTTATCCGCTAGCGTTTCGAGTCAAGTCATCCGATGCACTTACATTCTAGGCGCAACTTTATACTATTACAACTGAGGCGCTAGTCAGCTCATTTGGCCAAGACCAAAAGAGCAATTTGCTGGCTGTTGGATTGCGCAATGCAAAGTGATGATGCGATACAACGTCGCAACGCCATCTCAGTGGCCAGGTAAACTGAGGCAGCTGCCAGTTTTCGCTGTCCATTTGCTGGTCACTCGTTCCACTAACTAAAACTAAAACTAAAACTCGAACTTGAACTCGAGTCCAAACTTTTCCCAATCAATTGATCGGCAAATTTGAGTTTAGTCAAATTTTCCCCTCGGCGCCGTGTCCAAATTTGCGGCCGGCCCAATTAATGCGCCCAACTAACAACTTACCTGCCAGTTGGCGCGCCAGGTAAGTTGGCGAGCAAATTGAGACTCCATCTCGCCTCAGTCTCGCTCGCTGGTCGGCTTGTCGGCCGGCCATTGGAGTATTGTTATTGTAATTTGTGGTGCTGCCACTTCTCTATCGTGGCATAGTGGTTCAGGTTTGCTTGGCCGGTCGGCAGACGAATTTGCCAGTCTCAAGAACGAGGAGAAAAGTGACGTCTACTACGAGGATAAATAGAAAGAGAGAGGGAAAGAGAGAGAAACACTAACTACTGAGAGCCGCTCGCAAAATGGAGGGGAAAATTAGTGAGCGGAGAGCAAAAGAGTGACAGCTGACAGTCGGCGCCTATAAGCCGATGAGTGTCCTCTGGGTTGTTAGTTTTATGCTTGGAATCATGAAGTTGGAGTGTATAAAATAAAGTGAGTGACTAGCAGCAGTTATAAGCACGACCAGCGCCTCTGCGTGGCTCTCAATTTACAAATAATGATGATGATGTCGGCCACAATACAACATGTAGTTCATCATTTCTGTTGCTACTGTTGTCGCTGCTGCTGCTGCTGCCATTGATGTCGCTGTTAATGTGGATGCTGATGATGATGTGAAAATTGAATTTTCAATTGGGATAATTTCATTTCCCCATTCAACTAACTAAATCTACTAGTTGGCTGCTAGTCGTTGAGTTGGAAACTCGAGCTTCCACTCCATTGAGATGGTGATTTTTTTCGCGCGCTCACTTAACTCAGTCAAGTTGGAGTTTCTTTGCTACTGCTGCTTCTGCTTTCGAATACTGCACTCTGGATACCACTTACTAGAGTAGTAAAATTGAATGGAAATACGTGCCCATGTCAACTGGTTGGTTAGTGGCAAAGCAAAGCAAAGCAAAGAAAACTGAACTAACCAACAAAATTCAAGCCACAAGCACGTAGTTTTAGTTTTAGTTTTGGCTTAATTGCAAGAACGAATGTCCAATAGACGCTGCCGACTCAAGCTCACTCCTTTTCCGTGCGCGAGTCAATCAATTAAACAGCGAACTGGTGGTTGGTCTCTTTCAATGCAAGTTCTTCGCAGCAACAATAGCAATAACAGCGAAACAAAAGTAAAAACAAATAATAATAAATATAAATGGATAGGAAGTGTAATTAGAGCTGCCGAGTGGCAGATACATTGGCTCGATACTCTGTATACTCTGAGTGCAGTGCACCAGTCACGATGCCGACCACCACCAGTGTTGTTGTTTTGGCATTTGACATACTCAAAGCAAACACAAAATTGAGACAACAGGAGGCGAGGGAAAAGTCGGCGGCCAGGTGAGCTAGTCGAGTTTTGTGTGTATGTGTGTGTGTGTGCGGTTGTTGGTTAGCTAGACGAGGAGAGGAAAAGCAAAAGCGAAAGCTACACTCAAGTTACACATCACTCGTGTCTAGTTCCGACGTCCGAACCTGACGTTTGAGATTAAACTTTAGTTGGTCATTTAGAGACAGAGTCACACTTTTCCTCTCAATTTTAACTGAGCAGTCGGTTCAGTGGATCGAGAGTTGCGTTTCTAAATTCCTCGCTAGAGATCCGGTTGGCGTTGGCGTGGAAAGTTGCACCAGTTTGCGAGATTTCCCCACCATCTCTCGGTGGTTGGTTTGGCATAGTTGGAATCAGACGAGAGAATGAGAGTGAGAACGATGATGGCAGCGGCGACACGAGAGTTCAACTTAGGTGATGGTTCAAGTTGAGTGGTCAACTTGAGCCGCCCGATCGAATCGGAAAGGATCGACGGTTGGCTTCGAGCTAAGAGACGGAGGATAGAGCAAAAAATGCTCGCCCGCCACTCGAGAGTGAAGAGCGTCGATGGCTGGCGTCGATTGTTGCCATATCGCGAGCCACTTGTGCGCCGCTGGGCAACTTACCTGGCGCTGGCCATATTTTCGCCTATCGCCGCTGCAACTGACCGCGAGAGCAGAGCAAAACAATGCTAAATTACTGCTATTATATTGATAGGATCTCTAACCACAACCACAACATCCACCACCAAAACTGCCGGCTCTCGAGTGTCTGTGGCCAGATTGATGCTCAATTTCTCGAGTGCCTGCTGCCTGCCTCCAACTCAAGGTTTCACTCTCAGTCTCCGTCTCTGTCTCTGTCCCTGTTTCTGTCCATCTCCGTCGTGTGGGGCTTTTTCTCTGCCCTTCCTATTTTTATTTTTATTTTTATTTTTATTTTTATTTTTATTTTTATTTCTATCTCTATTGCTATTCGCCCCCGTTCACATACAAACCTCCAGACTCGAAACGATGTTGATCCAGCTCATACTTTGTTCCGATTCGCAAGTAGGTGAGCAAATTCCCCTCTGTGTGAACCTCCCCTAACTTCATAAATTCATACATACAAATATATATATATATAAAGTTCACTAGATATATCCAAGTGCGCAGTTAATAATTTCACCTTAACTAAAACTCGAATCTAGATCAACATCAACATCAACATCGACAAGAGATCGGATCAAATCCTCGCATTTCCAGCTCAACTTCAACTCCAACTTCCACTCTCGTCTCAATTCTATCCGACGCCTTCAGCTCAATTTGACCAAATAAACTTCTCACGAACGTCGGGACATAGAACACGGAGCACACAATCCGAGTCTAGTGGATCAATAAAACTCTCTTGAGGGATAGAGAGATTTGATTGGTCGTCTCGCGCGCCAGGCGCGTCGTTTTGTTTAAAGTGTGCATTAGAATTTAAAATGTGTCGCACGCATAGTTGTTGGTGCGCGCCACGATCTGCGGTGGGGGCCCATAAACCGGATCGAGGTGGAGTTTTTGAACCACCGAACATCCACCTTTGGCAACCGGCAGCGAGTGCCAAAATGTACATAGTATCGCTACATGTGTAAGCTACTTGGTTGGTGGTGGTTGTAGGTAAAATAATAACCCACCAGTGGCAGCAAATTTGTCATCATTTTATCACAGCACAGTGGTCGAGGGGTCGTGGTCGCGGTGGACAAATTTGTTAGAAAAATGCCACGAACAAACTTGTGGACACAATTCCGTGCTAGACAACAACAGAAACAACAACGACAGCAACTTAACTCGACGACAGCAGCAACTCTTCAATTGTTGCTGTTGATTTAGTCCACTTATAAATGTTAAACATGACAACAATCCAATTGAATCCAATTCATTTATTATACTTACAATCTGCTGCTCCTCTCTCTCTTTCTGTTGGTTTTGCCAACTGAAAAGAACATTTGGAGCATGTAGAGTGGCGGACAAAAGTGTTGCCATTTTCCGTGATCATGCTCGTGGTGGCTAGTGACGAGAGAAAGCAGCCAACAACCACCAGAGGATTTCTTAGTTGCTTGATATATGAGTGTCGTATGACCAACAGGGATTCTGGGCATCATCATCTCGAGATCTGATCTCTAAATTATAAAATGCGATTTCCATCGCGCCTCCTCACATTTGGCCCACTACCTCTAGTTGGAAATTGAGAGTTGGAAAGCAAACAACAATATCTCTCTCTCTCTCTCTCTCT
>WNKI01000004.1:2236175-2253832 GCA_015350385.1 Aculops lycopersici | reverse complement strand
AGAGAATGGTCAATGGACTTTGCTTTTTATTCCAGCCAGTTGACCATCCAACAAAAACTAACTAACTCGCGCGCCAGTTTAATTGTCGAGCATTGAGCTGGAGCGCAGTTGTTGCGCAACACGCACATTTACCTGTACCATTTCCATCATCTAGAAGCTGAGACAATTATCGTTCGCCGAGTTTATGTGGAGGTTAATTAAAAGTGACCTCACTGGTCAGCTACCTGTAGCTGCTCATTTGCCAATGCCACCGCCACCTCCACTAACACTGGGTGGCCGGTAGACGATGCAATCAAGCGAAAGCAACAAGTTGCAGCTGGCTGTCTGTTGCGTCCGCCCGCAGGAAACCAGTCCAGCTGATAAGAGTGCCAAACCAAAAACGCACACTTAACACTCGCTTTGCTCGATTTTGCTTTGCTTTGCTTTGGATGGAGGGAGGAAGGAGAAGAACAGCGACTATGAAAAAAAGAGCAACAAGTGCGACAGTTTTGTCCGGACATTAATCTGGCATCGGCCAGTTCCTGGTTCTCAGGCTTCCTGTTTTACGAGACCTCAGCGGCGAGATGCAACAGTTGGTTTTGGTGATCAACAATCGGTGACAGGTAAAGTTGTTAGTTCGAATTTAGACACTCAGTTAGCCGATCAGTGAGGCGTTGCGCAAGCTTTGGTCACAGCCAAGTGATCAGCTAAACTCCGGCTCCAGCTCGAGCTCTAGTCTAGTAGTTGTATTTTTACACCCATTTGTTCCTCGATAGGAAGAGGAGACAAAGATAATGAACTAACTCGACAGATCGATTCGGCGGATGATGTTACCTAATAATCAAAAGCGCAATTCAAGGCCGCGGGCGTTCAATTGGGCGCCGGAGATGAGTTCGATTGCTTTAGTGGTAGCAGGATCATCAGTTACAGCCAGCAATCTGCTACTGAATTGATTGCTCAATTGATTTGTGAACGTTTAGTTTACTAGCCGCCACTTGTTGTTGTTATCTTCACCACCACTACTACTACTACTGCTGCTGCTGTATCTCAATGCTAGCATTACAAGTCGAGCGGATCGCGCAAACCTATGCTTAGGCCTTCGTAGCAGCAACGTTAACGGCTGCCTCTGGTCCACTCTCTGATCAGCTGATTGCACCCCAAGTTCATGGTTGCCGCCACGCCCCTTTGGGCGCTTTGGGTGCCCTCGTGTCCACCAGAGTTTGTCCGCTACACGATCGCCGCGCTTCGCTATCTGCTCTATCTGCCGCCAGCGTCTCACCTTCAAATGAAAGCCGGCGAAGAGCAACAGGTGTTCGCGGCGATTTGAGTCCGTGTTGCACTGGTGCGCGATATAAAGTGGCGAGCGTTTGGCTCGTAAGTTAGAACTTTGCTCGTTTGGTTGTCCAAATGAACAGCAGCAACCAATACGAGTCACAAGGGCCGACATCTTGTTGTTGCTGTTCCTCTCGTTTGAGTCATTTTATCGGCGGCTCGTAATTGATTGTTGTTGTTGTTGTTGTTGCTGCTGCTGCTTCTGACCAAGTTGACCAGGTAAATCCTGCCTACCTGTTGCATTGTACGTTGCCTGCTGCCACGCCGCTACTCGTCCCATCTGAATGCCAATGGCTCCTTTTGTACACCCTCCCTGTGGCAGTCTTGCTTTCGGCGACCGCGGCGACCACGACCACTATGAAGAGATGTATGGCGACGAATACATAGCAATGCCATGCCATGCATTGTGACCACAACCACCACGAGACAAGTTGATGATTCTGCGGGCGCCTCTCTATCTATGCTGTAATGTGCAATGCGAAATGGTGGCCATTTCACCTGCAGAGGTAGCAAAAAACATTGAAAGCTGGCCAACTCCTCGTTTCAGCGCAAAGGGATTAATTTGTCCAAGTTGGACAAAATATGAGGCAATAAACAGCCGCCGAGATAGAAGCCGAATGGTTGGAGAGATAGAAGAGGAAGAGGAGGAGGAGGCCTCTCACCTGTGCGCCGCCAGTCGCAAAGTCCCTGATTGACTTTGCCTCACTCGACCAAGCCGAACCGAGCCGAGCCGAACCAAACTAAACTTGGCCAGGTCGTCGGTCAGACGACGGTCTGTTCCCGTCGCCGAGTTCATGGCAACTGGCAGTCGAGTTCGTCAGTCAGCTCCTTTGGCGGTTGTCTGTTTGCAAAGGATAGACAGGCAACAGGTTGTGTGAGGATTTCTGTCGTTGTTGTTGTTGCTGTTCTTGCGTAACTCGAGACCAACTGACTGACTGATTCCTCGCTCAAAGTTTCTAGGAACCTTCTTAAACTCTCTCGGTGCCCCTCAAGTCTCACGGCCGCCACTTGTTGCTGGCGTCGAAGCTGGAGACCAACAAAGAGGCTCTCGGTTCGGTTTGTATGTGCAGTCGGTGTTTTTTCATGCTTCATTCTAATGCTGCTTGTGGCGACGCTTGAATTCATCTGCTGCCAAGTCGCTAGTCTCAGCAAAGTTAGTTAGTCCAGCTGCTGCTTCCTATCTACATGAGTTCAGTTTAGACTACCACCAACAACAAACCAACCACAAGACAACGACCTCGCGAGCTAAGCACGTAGCAGCGTGGTGGTTGTGGTGGTCATGGCAACAATACAACAAATAGCGACTCGCAATCAGCGTTGGCAATCGCTGTATATATTCTTCGGCTATATCATCGCAGTCCACCTCCAACTTAAAGTCAGATCCTGACGCCAACGCCAGCGAGCAGCTGACTTGGGCTCGAAATCAGGTATAAAATTGGACAAAGTGGCGACGGCGGAAACGAACCGCTGCTCTCTACCTACTGCTGCTGCTGCTGCTCTTTTTGCAGACAATCGTTGTGCTCTTCTAGTCGAAGAAGCCACTTGACTTTTTGTCTCTCATGCTGGAGCAGCAACAAGTTGCAGCTTGGAGCGAAGCGGAATGAAGTAAAAAGAAGCCAGGTGAGCGAGAGGACAGTTATAGTTATTGTTGGTCAGGTGCTACCGCCGCCACTGCTGATATTCCAGCTTGTGGGCGAACCTGACTCGTGGTAGCATCGACATCAACAGGATAAAAGTTTTATCATGGAACTAATGGAAGCGGCAGCAGGTAGAGAAACTCTCTGCCACTCGAGTAAAATGAAGGTGAGCGAGTGGAAAAAACGCAAGAGGCTGTCGGACATCGAGAAGTCGTGTGTCTGCTACGTGCAAGTCGAATGAGCAACAGCAGCATCAAATCGGCTACCTGCTTCTGCCGCCTCCGCCGCCCGAGCAGCTGACGCTCGAGTTGCTCACTTTTCTACCTGGGCAACTCGAAGTGGGCGAGTGGAGGAAAGAAAACCAAACCGAACCCAAAACCTAGCTATTTGACTACCCGTCCGACTATTTGACTTTGCCTCTGGCTCTATGATTCCACCCTCAACCGGCTGGTACTTGTCTCTGTCTGTCTGTCCTTCTCTCGCTCTCTAACTCGCCTCAATTCTCTGGCTCACCTGGCTACCTCTTTGTCCCTTCACGATGGTGCATTTGAAGGAGCAACCGGTGGTTTTGGTGGTGGCGGCGACGGCTGCGGCGGCAAGTGTCTGCTGTGGCTCACTTGCTGACCAACGCGAGTCCAGCGCGAGAAAACAGCAAACAATGCGACAGGAAGCCGCTCGTTTGACTTGGAATCATCAATTTTCTCCACTCTCCTTCTTCCCTCTCTCAATCTTTGCAATGTTTCCATGTTTCCTAGCTGGCATGTCGTCAGTGTGTTGGCTGCAGTATCTGCACTGGCGGCGAGTAAGCAAGTAACTTCCCCAACAAACGAACAGCAACAGGCGATGGTGCATCCTTCAGCACCTGTTGCTGGTTTTCCTGTTGCCATCCCAGAATGCTCACAACTGCCGTTAGATGCCAAGTTGAGAGCCGAGAGTTGGAGGCTAAGGCGGCAAATCTAGCGGCAGCAGGTAAATGGCGCCCACATTAGCACGATTGTCTGCTCAGCTCTTGGGCCTCGGAAGTGGGAGCGCGTCGGCGTGTCCCTGCCTCTTAACCGGCGCCGCCGCCACATTGGCTATGCCTGTCTCAGTCCACAGGTGGGGCAGTCCCACCTGTGGATCCTCCTCCTTCATTTGCCCAACAAATAACAACAACAGAATCCTTCCTTTCTTTCAAATCCAAATTGCTACTTGGGTACTTTTTGTTGCTGTTCGTTTCGCATTGCCAACTGCCAAATATCTATCTGTCTGTAGTGCATATATATATATATATACATATGCAGTTTTACATGGAGAAAAGCGTGCAGTCACATAGCCAACGGAGTGAGAGTCAAGTGGCTCGCAAGCTAACAGTGAAACTTTACCACGACGAAGGAGAAGATAACGACTGAAGCCGTTAAGTTAAGCTTATATTGGCCATTAAGTTTTCATGATGCGCAAACACATTACAACTTTTCAACCTTCATTAGCAATCAAGTGCCACAAGTTGCTTGTTAGATTTTTGAATATTATCCTCCTCCCTCTTCTTTTCGGTCGCAGGTACAATAGTTTAAGGTAGGAGGTGGCTCATTTGGTTTGTTCTGGTGATTTTATATCGCCTCTCTCTCTCTCCTTCTGTTTGGGTTTTATGTGCGTTTTGCTTGACCAAAATTTGTGTGCGATTGATTTCTCACAGATTAGTGCGTTTTTTGCATGTGATTGACCGTTGGAATAGCGCGCTAATTTGTGCAACTTTCAAACCACCTGTGTGATTTCCCCCTCCCGATTCTGCACATCCCCGTTTCTAGAGAACCGCACTCTCCGGTTGCTCGAGTTTATTCTTTAAAGAACCTCGGAAGTTGTTATTGTTTTAGTTTACTAGCCAATAGTAAGGGCAGCATCAACAGCAACCACGAACCCAAAGCCTCGGGCACCAAACCATCTAGCCACAACCTAAGTGCTTGAGTTAAGAAGTCCCAATAGAACTAACTGTAGTTAGAAAGTCAACCAAGTGAGGAGAGTAATGGAAACCACAGTCGCCCAAGAGGCAATCAAATGAGAGAGCAATGGATCACGAAGAGGGAGGACCAGGCGACAATGCGAGCAGATTTCCGACTGTCATCTCGGTCGGCTGGTCAGTGGTTTAGTCTGCCTGTTAGTGGACTGCAGTGACCACCTGAGGCTCAGGTGCGCCGGTCGTGGTCAGCTGCTGCCGCTGGCCTCAGGCAACCGCACACTTGACAGTCCCACTTCCGCCCGACGCCAACAGGTAACAATTTGGTATCAGTGTAGTTGCCAGGCGATCGGCCAGTTGCTGCTGTCGCTGCTATTCGTTGTGGATAGAGAGGACAGTTACAGTAACAAAGTTGCTGCTTCGCCTCCGCACTGAACCACTAGCAAGTGAGCGTGTGAACCGGAAGCTCGATTATACTTGTGGTGGTGGCGGCGGTGGCTGTCGCTCTGGATTTGAGCGGCGGAGTTTTTCTCTGGCAAATGGAAGCGCGACGCACGTATAGTGCCGGCGACAGAGGAGAAAGAAGCAGCAGGTAGTTTTTCTACCTACCGCCGTTGATTCAAAATTAAAAATTCAAATCGAATATCCGCCCGCTAACTTGGCCGGCTGGCTGCTTGGCTGCTATCACCACGAGAGATCACAACAACAACATCAACAACAACCATAGCAACGACTGAATATTCACATTGCTCGCGTTTTGTGCGATCCTTTACCTGAAAACTTTTACCTGTGGCTTCGCAGAACCTGTACCTGCCTTCCTCTACCCCGACCTGTAGACTCTGAGTCTACAAGTTTCATGCAAGTCTCTCGATAGTAGTGTTAGTAGTAGTAGTAGTAGCGAGGCAAACTAAGAGGGGGACAAAAGAAGAGCTACACTGGAAACAGCAAACTCAGTAGTATAAGAAGTACGAAAAACCACCTGAGCTCCAGCGGAACTCAGCGTGAGACCAAATGGTCAAATAATCAAACTTACTTATTAGACGAGCACGAGCAAACGTTTTGTTACTATGCTTGCGATTATTATTATTATTATTATTACTATTATTGGCAACTTTTGTTGCTGTGCACTCAGGTGAACTGAGCAGCAGCAGCAGCAACACTAGCAACAACTTGTTGCTTCTTTGAATGGTGGTGCATGTAGGTACCGTTAATGTTAGCTCGACTGTCGCCGTTTGCCTCAACAACAACCACCACCACTACTAGCGATCGAAGCAAAGCGAAGGGAACAATTCAATAAGTAGTTTTGTCGTCTTGGTTCAGTTTGTTTCGGTCTCGCGTATTCAAGTTTTATTTCAATGGCCAAGAGATTGTCCAGCTGGTGCCAAATTGTTGGACGCGGCGACAACAGGAACGAAAACACACATACACAATGATACAATACAATGGACAAAAAGCGAGAAAGAGATTGAGGAAGAGAGAAGTTCCATTGATGATAAGAGTGATGTGCAAATCCCTTGAAACTCGCCGGGTAGCTGGTGGTTCTTTGTAGATTGGACAGCGATAGCGAGCAAAGTTGAGGATTATTCTTCTCACTGAATTTGAGGAACACAAGTACAGGTGGCCAAATGTTTGTGGGCTTAGTTGGCTCTGAGCCTTAAAATCTCAACTAGTTTCCCGCCGAGAGTCCACTGCTGGCATCGACTCTAACCTCAACAATAACTTCGGTGAGACTGCAAAACACGAGGGGCCACATTAAAGAAGCAACAGGTTACGCCTCCTTGTGGCCAAAAACAAACTGCGCTCCTTTTGGTAATTCTATTTTTATGCTACATCTAAGGTAAATTGGGGCAAAAAAGTGACCATAATAATAATCATCATCAGTCCAGTTCGGTTCAGCTCAATTCAGGTGAGAGTGGCAGTGGCAGTGGCATTAACTGTGAAGGTATAGGTGAAGGCAGGAGTATCAATGAAGCGAGAGACTCAATGAGTGAATGATCATTATTCTTGGTGGCGCCGGAACGAGCTAACTTGTGATTATGGCAGCCGGTGGTTTTAGTTAGTATAGTAAGTTTAGTTGGTAGTAAAAAACTACTAGGAGCTCGCTAGTTTCTTTGGGTAGTTTTGTAGAAGTTTTGTATATTGGATCTAACAAGTTTAAGTTGGTCACTGTGGCACAGTGGCATACAATTTGCATGGGAACAAATCGAAACGACCACGGGCAAGAATTGCCAGCCGCGACTTGCAATGAAATCACATCATTGCTCGTTGCTCATAGATTGAAATCATAAGCACGAGCGCGACCAAATAATCGGTGCAACTGGTGAACCTGCAGACTGGCGCAAGCCTCCCGAGATTAGTGAGCGCCACGACGAGCTCCACTTCCGGCGGAACGGAAGTGCGAGCGAGCGAACGAGTGGCAAACTCAACTCTCGGCGCAGAGACCAGAAGGGGAGGAGCACAACTGCTGCTGCTGCTGCTGCTGCTAGTGTTACTTCAACTTTACTACTGCCACTACTTGCCGCAATGGCAGTAGTAAACTTGGGGGCTCAGCTGTTCGGATTTGAAACGCGACCGGAAGCTTCGGGCCATCGGATATCGTGTCTCTGTCGGCGGCGCTGGCACTTGGCCGTCCAGATTAACACGTCGCGTTGGCTGGGCTACTGTGCTACTGTTGCCTGAGCTGGTGCTGGTGCTACTGCTGGTGCGACACCACAACCACCAGCGGCCAGGTAGAATCAGAGCATCAGAGGAAAGGGCAGGAGCAGGAGGAGGAAGTTGGTCTTTTGTTGCAAGCGGCGCGCGTGCACCACTTCCGCTCGCCTCGCTGCCGGTGCCGGCCTTGCAAATGCACCTTCAAGTATCTAGTGCAGCACAGTGGCAATTGCTCTGCAAACCTTGCTACCGACGCCGCCGATGATCCAATTTATTACCGCCACCGATTGCTACTAGTTGTCGCCCTTGTGAGCATCGATTGCAACTCTACCTGCCTCCCAGTGGACAGCGAACACAGAAGTTGTAATTAGCTCACCTGAGTGGCAGACGGTAGCCGCACAAAATTATTGGAATCATGGACGCTCGAAGCAAGTATAATTAGAAGCACAGAGAGTATCATCACTCACTCACTCACTCGCTCATTTGGTTGTTGAATGGTTCAATCGACATGAACATGAAAAAAAAACTTGATTGGTGGACTAGAACTCGGGCTCATTGCGCCGGTCGTGCAATCCAGTCGACCAAATGTTGCTCCTGCGACCATTCTACTCCAATCACGACTCCCCTCCAACTTACGCCTAGTTTCTCCCTTCCGCTCGCCATACGCCATCGGTGCACTTGACCTGTTGAATATTGGACGCAAGGGAAACGCAACTTCCCCCCGACCACTGAACTCTGCGAGACTTCCGCTGCGCACCAAGCGAACCAATGACACGTGGCTAAGTCGCTCTCCTTTGAATTTGTTTCCGGTGTTAGGAAGGAAGAGGAAGTTTGAGCGAGGCAACAAAGAAGGAGCGAAATTTGAGCACCTTGTTGTCGTTGATGTTGTTACAAATCGTCGGTTGCGCTCGAAGCTGAGAGACTGGTAGTAGTTTGTAGTTTTGATCGATGCGATTAGATTAGTATTTGGATGGAATGACCGATACGAGTTTAGTTGTGAGAGAAGTGTAGAAGTTTGTATCGATTTCATCGTGATGATCATAGTAGTAGTAGTAGTAGTAGTAGTAGTAGTAGTGGTCGTCGACGTCATCGTTTCTTCGCGGGACACAAAATAAAAGCAAACTAGTGACCGAAAGGGCGACCTAAACGCGTCACCAGCGCGAGCAAGTTGAGCACTTCACGCTGAATAATGAATGATATCACTCTCGAGCGCAATCCAACCACCAGTTGCTTAGTTTCTCTTGGCGTGGTAAAATGAGCCGCTATACGCCACTAACGATTGATACTGAGGCACGAGATACTCGCGTGGACCCTCCTTCCGGTCGTCTGGTCAGCATCGTTTTGTTTGCGACAAAGTAACTGACCGTGATCTTTTTGCTTGTTGAGAGGGAAAGAGAATTCAGGTAGCTGCTTATGTGCTCATCTGTATGATTGATCGGCCAGGTGAAGTGGACAACGTGCGCAGGAATTGTCGCCTCATTGGAATTGAATTAAAATTGATTAGCACTGGTCCTCTTCACTCATGACTATATGTTGCTTACCGATTCTTTTTTCGAGCATTGCCTAAAATCAGGTGAGCTATTCTCAATTTTTTTCTCTCTCTTTTCCAGCCAACGTATACAGTTTTGTAATCAGATAGCAAAAAGTCCCGCTTTTGCAGCTCTCAAAATAGTTAGTTTCCATATTCAGCCGGCTGCGTGGACTCAGTCAAAACGTACTCTTGTTATTTCCACCACAAGAGCCAATGACCTCAAAAAGTTTGCACTCAAACCTGAAGGTCGTTTCATTCAAACGTTAAATTGAATCACTGGAAACAACCAGCAAAGCCAAAGGAAAACTGGTCCAAGTGAACGAGTTTATAACTCATATAGGCAATTGGATTTGAGTTGACGTAACTGCGGGATGCCGTCAGTTTCAATGCATTCGTGAGACAGATGAAATGTCCACCGGTGAGTCGACAAGACAACCACCAGTTGCTTCCACTGCCACCATTGCAATGTCATCGTCACTTCTCTCTCTCTCTTTTTGTCAGTCAGTTTGGCCGACTCCAGTTGATCTCCATTTGGTTGGCCTGATTGCAATCAATGGACTTGCGAGGAGATTTGTAGTTTTTGCTTGCATCTTTGGTGAGTAGATATCAGCAGTCAAAGAAGGGAAACGAGAAGGAAGAATCGCGTTAGAGAATTGGAAAATTGGGAGGAGCGAGATGAGAGAGTGAGATAAAGAGAGGCAGTTACCTGGCCACTAAATTAGCTTCCTCTACTTGGTGCGCGACAGTTTGTTTATCTCTCTCCTGCTCGTTCCCATAGTCATTTTCGCATCAAGCGCGACAGAATGGGAAAAGGAAGCAACCGGTTGCATAACTTAACAACGATGGTAACACGATAACAACCACCAAGCAGAGTTTCGGATCGTCTTTGTCGTGTCGGTTCTTGGCAATTCTATGGCAACGGTAGTGGTCGTGGTGGTGGCAAACAAACAGCAACAACATGACACAAATCGGTGATTTGTGTGCCAGTCACTCAGTCGGGTTGTGTCGGTGGGTCTCTCCCAATTCCTCGGGCTGTTGTGTGGGAACTGATCCATTGCATAGGTAGAGAAAGAGAGAGGGAGAGAGCCGCCACCAACACGCGCGACATTATGGACTTTTGATCTGCTCTACTCTGGTTATCTTTTGCTATCTGTGTTCCTGTTGCATATGGTACTGCTAGTGTGTTGTGCTTCTCGGAAAGCGATAAAATTAAATTGGAATCGCCACTGGTTGCAATTTTGAAACTGGAAACTGGTGGCCAGGCGAGCAACATTGAAGCGGCGGGCCAAAAATGGAGTCGCCCGACTGTCTGCTTAGTTTTTCCTCTTCTCCAACCTCCAACCTCCAATTCTAAGAAATAAACAGAACTGGTGCATCCAACAACCAGCGACAACTTGTGGATTCTTCGAGATTCAAAGTGAGCGAGCGAATAACTGGGCAGCAAGCAAGACCTGCGACCAGATGAAGTGAGGCGCTAGAGGTGGACAATTGTTATTTAAATGAGACTTACTGGCGCTCGCTCATTCTCGACACTGTCCAGTGGGCCACGCTAATTTGACGCCACCAGTCGAGCAAAGTTGAGTTGCTGCTCCGATTGCTGCTGCTGCTGCTGCTCCTATCGGCAGGTAGCCAATTGTTGCCATTGTCCGACAGTTTGCCAAGTGGGCCGGTGGAGCAAGAGAAGAAGCTCGCGCCACTAACAGTTGTCGCGGTCATTATCAGCCAACTAAGCAAGCAGCCAGGTGACAGTAACAACCACCACCACGACCGCGAATGTGTTAGAGGCGAGAAAGTTTGGCGAGTAAATGCGCGTTTAACTGTCCATTTGCTGCTCCGATCGCTACCTTCTCTTCGATAACAATACTGCTACCGTTGCCGCTACTGTCGCTGCTCATATTGGCCAATTCAATATCGAATCTCATCGCAGGTACCCCAGGCAGGTTGTCGCTGTTAGTGAAAGAGCGAGGCGACAAACAGCAGCATAACTAAACTAAGAAGAAGAAGAAGGAGAAGAAGAAGAATAAGAAGAAGAAGACGACGACGACGACGACGACGACGAAGAAGGAAGAGGATAACAAAGAGACCCAAACTCGTGCACAACCACCACCGATATGACCATTCACGTGGATAGAAAAATTGCACACAGGTAACTTACCTGTTGGCTGGTAAGTTTGTCGCGGCCAACTGTTGCTTCTGCTCGATCTCCACCTCCAACCAAACGATAGCAACGGAGCAACTAGCACTGGAATCTCCCCCAACTGGTGACATATGGCACCGGCCGTTGCCATCACAACCACCTGGCAGAGGCGGTGGTTGTGGTGGCCGTAGCGGCGATGGCGAAGGCAGTAGCAGCAACTGGTGGTTTTGAAATGCACTGGTTGGCGGCGCGGCCAATTGGGCAAACGGTAGCACTGTTTTGCCTCAAACCCAACACGAGCTCAGGCGGCAGGTAAGCTGTTCGCTGTTGGACCAACCACCAGTAGCAACACCATTGCTGTCGTATTAACTCGCCGTTGTCTCCAACTTTACTCTCGGCTCTGAATCTGATTCTGATCCTGATTCTGGTTATAGTTGTGGCGCAACGTCCACAAGTAAGTGGACGACAACATTGACCACGACGACGAGTTGCTGCGATGCGACAGTTGGCCAAGCAAAAAGTGCACCACCACCACGAGCGGAGCAAACGAGAAAGTAGTGCCATGGAGTGCTCATTTGAATGCTACTCGTGGCGAGTTACGCTACAGACTTGCTCCAGGTAACAGCCACAAGTGGCCGTTGCCTCTCCCCAATGGCCAACCTTATCTGGCCACAAAAACTACGCGCTCGGATAATGAGAACGAGATAAATAAACGGGAAATTCCATATCCCATGTCGCGCATGTGGGAACCAATTTTTTCAATCGAGCTCACAACTCTCTCACTTGCGCCTCACATTGAGGACCACGATCAACTGGTGCGCTGCCGATTCATCTTGTAGTGCATGAGCATCAACCAAATCGAATCTAAATCCTTATACCACCACCACCACCACAACCAACGACTTGTTGCGCTCCGCTCGCTAAATTTGATACCTGAGCAACGCGAGTTTGGCTGGAAGAGTTGGCGATGCGATTGTTGTGGCCAGAGATTGTGGCTTCGCGGTGGCGGCAGGTAATCGCGTTGATTATGATCGATGGCATTGCGTTTCGCCGCCTCGACTCTCATTCAAGACTCTCGATAGCAAACGCGATTGCGTCACCATCATCTTGTGGAGGCGACGGCCGTGAATGATCGATTCGTCGCGCAGGTAATCGATTAGATAGATGGATGGATTTATATTTTGAGTTGATATTCGAGGCCACTATTCTAAAAATGGGCGACGATGGGAAGAGTTGAGTCGCTTGCGGTTTGCGTCTCGCGTCTTGGATTAGGATCAAATTGTGGTTTGATCATTTGTTGAGCGAGGAATGGAGGTTTTGGTTTCAATGCGAGTGAGTATATAAGATGGACTTGCGGGCCGGTAAGGCCCTCGGCACTTCCGGCCCTCGAGTCTCGCTCGCCGCTCGCGAAGGAAAATCGTGAGGTCCGTCGAGAAGTTGATCGGTGATTGAGGTCAACTTAGCCAACAGTTTGGGCAACTTGCACTTGATTGACCAAAGTGAATTGGAGGAAGAGGGGGAGAGGGAGAAAAGGGAATGGAAAAAACCCTTTCTAGTCAAGCCGGGGATGTGCATGTGTGGGAATGGGGCAAAAAAGGTGGCCGCACGGAGGGAAAGTTGTGGATGACGCAACGAGTGGCCGTTGATCAACTGGTGGCTGGCGGTGGCTGTGCTCCTCCATTGCTAGCAAGTGGTCGTCGGTCGGTTGTTTGCGTCACTAGTTGTCGAGGAATCGAAACTAGAGAGGCAGTGATTCGAGTTGAGCAGCATATACTTGAGTTGCTAAAATTAAAAAGTAGACCCGAAGTAACTGGAGCAAAAGAGTCTGTTTGGTGAGCGAAGTGTTGAAGCGCAACAAGGAGGCGACCGTTGGTTTGCTCTTAACGCTCGCACGTCAGTCAGATTCTATCTATAGGTAGGAGCAAACAAATTGGACAACATCGGGCTGCCATTGGAATTGGTGCTACCGCTACTGCTCCCGCTAATACGAGTTTCATACCCGAATCCTCGGGTTGGCAAGCAGCAACTTGAGGAGTGCAATTTGAGAAGTGAGTGTGTGAGAAAGTTTGCTCCACTTTGCGGCTCCATTGAGCTGCCACGAGCTGACGGTTGCACTCAGGCATTAAGTCGCCCAAATCGGTGCAAGGATCCAGGTAGTTGAAGTGAGCGAGATGAGGTGAGTTACTCCTTTGAGATTTGCGGTGCAATCGGCATTTCAATTCTGGAGATTTAGGTTTAAACTTGGATTTGAATCCAAGCTTTGGCTTCTCCTCCCCTTCTCTTGTCGCATTATAATTGCAATCCTACTAGCGGCCGAGTGGAGGTACTTGTGCAATGTAATTTTTAAATTTCAACCGCTGCTGCTCTGCGCAACAGTTGGTTGCCCGGTTGGTGTCTCTCTGTGGCTCGCCTTGCTTTTGGTGGTGTCCAATGGAGTGAGTGTTTAAATTCAGAGAAAGAATAGATGGGAACTTCTCGTGTCCTCTAAAAGGAGAGCGTTGCATAACAGTGCAACTTTCCATCCAATTGGAATAAACTTCTCCGTTTAGTTATCCACACACACACACACACACACACACACACTGTTGGAGTAGTACACTCATGACTCCAGCTACCAGCGACATGTGGACAACTTATCGTTTGTTAGCATCGCACAAGACAAGCAATACTCGATATCAAACCGATAACAAATTCATGATGATTAACAAGGTCGGTGCGCGCAAGCGACAGATGTGCTCCCGGTGGAGCGGGCAAAGTGATTCTGGTCCTGCTAAGGTAACTTACCTGAGCGAGAGTCTCGCATGGGGCAAGTTTTAGGTAGCTGACGCAACAAGTCGCCCGCCAGGTTGCTGCTCGCCAATGTCGTCATCGTCGTCTCATGTGTTTTTTTGGCGTGTAAAAGTATGAAGAACAAAAGGAGAGGAAAAACAAACTTGGAATTTGTCCGTTTTGTTTGTCTGGTGCCATACTCTTTTTCGCCCTTTCCGTTGCTTTACCTTGCCTTGCCTATCAATTCCCTTCTTCACTCGATTCAATCCAACCAACTGCCAAAGTAAAGAGTTGAATGCCATTTAACGAGCGACATTCTCACACTTTCCTCCTTTGGCCTCACCAAAACGTCGCGCCAGGTAAATGGTCCAAATTTGTTTCGTTTCATTAAGCGCGGGCACTCCGCTTGCATGCGAGCAGAGTGACGCAACGCACCAGTTGCCCGTTTGTTGGTTGGCCAGTTCACGACAACGACGACGACGGCGACTACACGAACCGAAGGGCAAGAATTTATTTCAATTCCAATGTTTGATTTGTGCTCTCGTTTAGTCGTCTGCTGGCTCAGGTATTCCCATCGTATGTTCATTTATTGTTGTAAAGGAGCAACAAGTATTACGTGAATGCGCTCCTTCTCTCGCCGCCACTGGCGCCATTCTGTTAACAAAGATTGATTTGCATTTTGGGTGCGACAACCACACCTCATACTCTGCATGCACATTTAGCAGTTGCATCACCTCCATCCGACCAAACCTTTCTCAGGTTCTTGCAGGTAAATTCGTCCATTTTATTCATTTGTTATCGCGAACGAATTACACGACTAGGACACGAGCCGCGCCGCCGCGACTCCAACTCGCATCGCACACGTGAGCAAACGGGTGCAAATTAATGATTCCAAATGCAAATGGCCAAAGCGACAATCGTCGCGCTCTCTCAGTCCGCCGGCTACTTGTTGCTTCAACCCCGAAGCAACAAGCCAACAATGGTACACGGGATAAAGGAGAGTGAGAAAGCGTCACCATTTTGCACCATTAAGCAGCAACCCGATTTGTACAAGAGCCATTGCGACGTAATCGAGAATATCCATTTATAACGATTAGCATGCTGCTGCCGCCTGTAGGTTCGTGAGTTCGAACCAGCAGGCGAGCTTTTAGGTTATGGAAAGGAGGAGGAGGAGGAGGGTTGTCTGTGATGCAACTAACACGCACGATTACACGCCTTTTCGTCGGTACCATAGCTCTCGGCTCGTCCCATGCAACTGGTGGTTTGGTCTTGTTCTACATGTTGAATCGAATAACATCTAGAAAAATAATGGGCATTTAGATGATCAATTCCAATGCTAGAGTGGGAATCAGAGTTTTGTTTCCTTGTTTTGTTTGTTTGTTCAACTGGCTCGCCTCTAATCCTTTCTATTTTTGTGCTAAACTAGAGTAGAATTTGAACAAAATCTAGGTCAAGATTTACATGTTTCTGGGTTGGCTTATAGAACAACAAGTGGTCATTGAGGAATAATAGGTTGGTAGGTAGAGAAGTCAAGCGGCGCGTGTGGCGCAGGTAACGCATGCACAATAGAACTTCCGATAGGAAACAACTCCAAGTGGCGGACAAGAATAGAAAGAAGAAGAGATGCAATCAATCTTGACACTCTAATGGAGACCTTGCATCTCCTTAAGTTGAATGGTCAACTTGACTTGAGAATCCAATTGAAACGAATTGTATAACTAATTTGTCCCATTGCCTCCTCACATGTTTCCAATAGAATAGAAGAGAGAGAGAGAGAGAGAGAGAGGGACCAACGCAAATTGTTGAGTAAATTTGGTCGCAAGATTCCAGAGTTTAGTCCAGTTCCTTGTCCAGGAGAAGAGAGGAAACCGGAAACTTTAGGGTCAGGGGAGGCGCAAATGAGACGTCTCATTTGCGTTGGCTGGTGTCAAATTTCCACCTAAAATTAATGACAATCAATAAATTAGGCACGCGCATTGCGTTTGTCGTCGATGAGAGTTTACCTGTAGCGCGTTGCAAAAAGTAGAATGGGATGGAATGAAATGAAATCTCCTCCAATAGTTAAAGTCAATCGAGCGGCCTGTTGAGAAAGATTTCTCTTCGTATCTATCTTGAAGACTTCCTTTTGAATGAGTGCCGCAAAATCATTCGTCGGCCAACAGGAGTTGTGGTGGTTGCGCTGCGCCAACCTACAAAATGAGCAACCAACTGTTGCGTCGCCCTGCACGCGGCGCAATCAACGGCCACTTTAGTTTGGCGCTACACTGTGCAGCTTGCTGATTTTGACTCCAATTAGATTGGTTTTTTATTCTAATTGACAAATTTTGGGTGAAATTTTGACCATTTCCTTATTCCAGCAAATAACTCGCTGAGTCATTTGAATTTCAATTTCATCCTATCGACTTGAGAAAAACAGAGAGTTTTCCACCTAGAGGTCGAGCCGAACCTCGATTTTGCATGTGGAGGCGATCAATTTTTGTTTGATTCCAAGACTGAAATTCAAAGAAAACAACTCGAAATCTGATTGGCGTTTGCATTGCGCCCTAGAGTTTAAATCAGAGTGAGGATAAATCATATTTTATCACAAAGTCACCAAAATTTTTACGACAAAAACCAATGCAACTCGTGAGGAGAAATCTGAAACATTTTTCAGCATATCCACATTCGACTTTTGCATCGTAACAAGGGGAAGCGGAAACTGGAGAGGTCCATTGTTCAACAAACAAATTTGTTCTGGCCTCTTACGTGATAACTAAGAATCTAAACTGGTAATTTTCATGAGAGAGTTTCACGTGTGCCTGTGCCTATGTGTTCCATTTTGTCGTCAATCAAGTGTTTGAATCGGGACACGCGAAGAGTGCTTTGGTGGTTGGTGTGCGCGTGTTGGAGAGTAGGAAGCGGAAAACCTCGAAAGTTTTAGTAAATTGAAAAAATGATTCGATAACATGAATGAAAATAACAGCAACAGCAACAACAGAATCAACTAGTTGCTCACTTGGATATTTTTAGTCCACCTTCTTGGCATAAAACTTTAGATTTAACAATACATTTTGATTGACACGCTTTGCGCGCTTCTCGCAAGTTGTGTGCCTTGAATTGAGGATTCCGTCGGGACCACCGCCGACTTTTTGCCTAGTTTAGGGAGAGTGTCATTCGCGACACTTTTCCTTGAACAAATTTGGTGCGACGACTCACCACTCACCGCAACCAATCACTTGGTTACCTGTGAACTGGAGCCACAACAGCAACAACCTGATGGATTCCCACTAGGCAATCAAATTTGTGAATCAATAGACTTGAAGTTTCGCGTTAAGTGTGAGAAGCGCGCAGGACTTTTATTGACTCCCTCTTGCGGTTTGCGCAACTTTTAGCGGTGGTTTTTCCTCCTTCGAGTACCAAAATTGCGATAAGGTACGTGGACTTAATCTACCGGAGCAACAGGAAGTGCCGTGAATGAGAAGGAGGTTCTCATGCTTACGCAATCAGTGCCGCAACTCATCATCAAGTTGAAGCCAAACGAATCGCTCTTGGCCAACAAACTCGGTTTCGAGTGGCCACTTCGCTCTCCAATTGGCTCTATAGTTCAATGGGCAAGCAAATTGAATTTCATACAATAGATTTGATAGCAAATTATGCAAATGATTTGATGCTATCTGCCGGCTTCTCTCTCTCTCTCTCTCTCTCTCT
>WNKI01000004.1:2211204-2235882 GCA_015350385.1 Aculops lycopersici | reverse complement strand
TACGTAGTACGTACGTACGTACGTAGACGTAGTACGTATATATATATATATAGTATAGTAGTAGTACGTATACGTATACGTATACGTAGTACGTCGTCTCTCGTCTCGTCTCTCTCTCTCTCTCTCTCTCTCTCTCTCTCTCTCTCTCTCTCTCTCTCTCTCTCTCTCCACCAAAACCGCTATTCACTCAAGTGGCCAGCCAGCAAATTTACCTCTCGCGTGGAGGCAGCCTGTTGATCATCGAGCGTTGCACCCGAGAGAATAGCGGTCAGCGTTCTCATTGTCGTAGTAGGAGCGACAGATTGTGTGACGCAATCGCAACTATAGTCATCCGTTACTTTTTCTTATCTCATCTCGCGCTTTTTGTCCGCAAAGTTTTGTCTTATTCTCGCCGCTGATGGCAACGCAAGAACCGCCTAATGCCCATAAGCGACCGGGCAAGAAAACATTTGCGAGATCAAGCAAACGGTTGGTTTGGAATCTGGTTGTTTATGAGCAATCTATGCTAATTGGAGCCCATCGTAATGTCGGTAATTTTGCGGCCACCGCTTGCCCCCGACCATCTAACTGCCGTTACAATTTCCAGCTCGTTATAGTGGGACACTTTCCCTTCTCCTGTGGCTCTAATTTGCTCGCCAAACTTCAACTTCCGCTTTCGTTTACTCTCGAGACCCACCAAAAACGGGCCAAATAAAAGGTAAAAGTCATTCGCCATCCAAAGTGTGTTGTTTCACCGGCCACTCGACTTTCTCCTCTATCCTATTCTCTCTATCCCCAATGATCGGCTCTGTTGCCGTTGCGACCATTAAAGAGTAGTATAGTTGTCCTGGTTGCAGTTGACGTAAGAGGCGAAGTTTGAACATGTCTCTCGAGTTTATGTTGCATTACCTAATCCAGTGCGCCATAACAAAAAGGAGAATTCACGCGCGTGGACACAGGAAGTCGCTTATGTTTACCTGGCCGTAAAATAAGTGGCATAGATTTAAAAAAATTTTACCGCTCGCTAGTTGTGTCACTAGTGGCCGCTAATGATATCTTTGCGGTGTTTGTTTTTTTTTCAGTCCATCTCTTTGGTGGGATTTCTAGTTTTGGCCAAAAAATCTCTCGAACACACGGAATTTGGCCTGTGTATTCTGCGATTAATCCTAAGCTCTTGTCAATTTTGAGCGGTCCAATTGACTCTCCTGCAAAATCAGAGCTACAAAGTTACGTCTAGTGGCATATTAGAGGTGGTTGTGGTAGTTTTGCTAGTGACAGGCAAACTTTCACGTTCAATTGAGACATCACCTAATCGCCTTACGACGACGACGAGCTCCTCTCGTCGTTACCTGCGCCCATGATCGTCCTCGTTGATGTAAGAAAGAGAAACAGAAAACTGGTTGTGCATCGAACTAAGGACAGCGAATGACCAGCCACCAGTTGCATGAATCAACTGGTGGCTGATTTTGAAGGGTCCAGTTGGCGGAGCGACGACATGAGACGAGAGCTTAAGCTTAAGTTTCTAGCGACAACTACATGGAATCTATCTCCAAGAAGCGGAAGAGGAATCACGATGAGCGGCACAAAAGAGAGAAAGAGGGAGAGGAAAAAGAACCACTCGTCGTTGTCCTTTCAACGGTAAGTCGTAGATAGAATTGGACTGACTGATTGATATCTCATGTTGGCCAACCGCACTGTTGTCAATTTGGCCCAATTTAGTTTGTACCTTGGTTTTAAGGAGGAAGAAGAAGAAGAGGAGGAAGCATAGTGCACAACGTCGAGTTTAAGTGCAAGCCGCAACCTCAATGGTTATTCCAGTGGTCAACCTAAATCAACAAATAATTTTTCTTCCTTTCCTCTACTTTCCGCTCTGGTTTTGTCGTCGAGTTTTGGTTGGCTCCCACTTCCACTTACCGTCTCAAGTTGTGCTGTGTTTTATGAATGAAAAAAGAGGAACCACCAAGAGTTTTCAATGGACGCAGCAAGTCAAGTTTTCTCACGACTTTTCAGTGGACACTGAGGAAACTGAGCTCAGGTTGTTGTCCTGTTGCTTCATCCATGCAAATTATATCATTTCCTCTACCTTTGCCTTCAGCTTTGAATTTAAACTTACCTACGAGCGCATGTCCAACTGTCAATGTATCTTTCGCCGCTTCCACAAGTCGCCTTCTCCTCTTCTTTTTCTCCTCAAGCGAAACAAGCAACAAGTCGTTCTGCTCTCATTGATGAAAAATTATACGACTCATTTGGCCAGTGTGATGTGAGGCTGCTTTCAGACTCTCTCAGATTAAACTCACACAATAACTCAATGCAAATCTACTGTAGCGGTCGGTCGGTCGGTCAGTCGCCCGCCACTTCTCACCCGCTGACTGCAGTACCCGAATACCCGCTCCCGGGATACTGCTGACACTGTACTGTTTATTGATTATTATTGGTGAAGGCGTTATTCGATGTTTGTTTCTTCGGTTCTGGTTAGATAATAACGCGAGACTGCGCTTAGGCTTACCTGTCACAACAGGTAGTTGATCTCTTCGGCTTCCTCTGCGCTCATAGCTACCGTCGTGCCATTCGCGCTAGCCGCTATTTTTAGCTACACTCTTGTGCCCGCTGCCTGCTGTCTGCTCTGGCCACTTGTTGCTTGTCAATTTACCCGAAGTTTTGCCGAAGATCAGTCTTAGCGATTGACCGCTCGACTGTCCGCTAGCGCGCCTGACCGCGGCGGGTTTTTAGGCCACGGGACTCGTTGGTCCGCCCCCTTCCCGATCTCCTCGACCCGGGCCACTGGAGCTCTCATTGGCCACTACCATTCAGATGGTGCTTCATAGTGTCCATTTGTTCAGATCTGTGCTCCTTCACCTGGACTAAGTAAACGGTGATCTTTGTTGAATCACCTCAACGAGATTTAGTTAAGTTTAGTTTGGTTGCAGTCTAGTGAATAGTGTGGGTGTTTCACTCTGGCTTCCTGTTGTCATTCATAAATCATTCACTAGTGACTTGTTTTGCTAAACTAAAACCAAATCAAACCGACAACAGATCGTTATGCTTTTTCCCATTGCTGCTCTCACCTTCGAAGTGACCACAAGCCAAGTGACTCGCTCTCAAAGGTAACATTAAACATATTTTTTATCCGATCAGGTGACCACTTGCACAGAAACTAGATCAACTCTGGTGTCGACACACACTCCCATTGAGACGTGCGTAAAAGTTTGTCAAGTAGAAGAAGAGAAAGAGAGGGAGAGAACCATGAATGAATCTATTTAGTCGAAACCAACAGTCACACTCCTACCTGAACCTGAATCATTAATCATGATACAACACTAAGCAGCGGCGACTCACCTGAGAGTTTATCAACACCAACTTTGGAGATCGAGAGAAAACCAAACTTCCCGTTTAGTTTGTCGGTTGCTGGCTATCGGTGAGAAGTTTAGTTTTTCTTAGTCTAGTTATAGTTCATGTGTAGAAACACTAGCACAAAGTTAACGTAACAACCATTATGTTGTTTAAACCTCAATTTCATAACTCATTTAATTTGGTCCTCCTCTGGTATTCTTCTTCACCATGGAAAACCAAGCAATAGGAACAGGAAGTGGCAGTTGTTATTTATATTAAATCATAATCATCATTCGTCGTCGATTGCGGTGGAAAATCACACACTAGCTTTGCCATTCTATATACATCCACGAGTTTAACATGTTCATTGGCTCTCTCTCTCTCTCTCTCTCTCTCTCTCTCTCTCACCGCAAATTTTTTACCTTCAAGTTGTTACTACCTTCCTCCTCTCGTTCATGCTACGAAGATGGAGAAGAAATTCTGTCAACTTATTGGGAGGAAAATCTTCTCCTCCTGAAGAAACTGGAGCACCACAAAAGTTTGCTGCCACTACAACCAACACTAACACACTAAACCAAAACTAAACCAAACTAAGAACTTGGAGCAACTTGAATCCATTTGCGTCACTGGATTTACAAGAGACGCTGCGGATTTTCTGCTTGTTCGAGTCCCAAAAGCACTGGCCTACCTATTGGACCCAATGGACCTCCAAACCGAAGAGAGTCTTCTGCTCTAACCTCCAGAGTTTTTTGAGGAAATCTAGAGGTAGTTTACCTTTAGATAGAATGGTTTCGCCGTAACCAAAAGAGAGAGAGACGAAGGCCGCAATAAAAGTAAAGTTCCGATGCGATTATATTGTTGGATATATATATACATTTATGTACATCCCAAACGATTACAATGTTTCATTGGCGGACTAGTTTAAACTCTTGCCTTGAATCCTAAATGCAACTAGGGGGAGGCGGCAGAATATTCAACAAGTTTTAATGGCCTTTTGATCGCGCTTCCAACCAAACAACTCTAACTAGATGCCACTGCGTAACTAGAGAGGATTTGTCGTCTTCTTTCTTCCTTTTGAAATAGAGGAAGAAAATCGGAGGGCTGAACGCGTTGCGTGTCAACTCGTCTCTTGCTCAATTACGTTGGTGCAAATTTACTTTTAAGACCAAATCTCCATTCTAGACTCTCAAATTCCCGCTTTTTCTAGGTCAGACTTGGCGGTTACCTGTGAACCACCACGAGAGTTTTATCTTCGCGACAAACCGGAAACTGAACTGGTTCACAAAATGAGCCATAAAAAGGCAATTAATTATGGCCCTTACCTGGCGTCGACTTTGCACGCGCAACAAATTACCTGGCAGCGCGTCGCCAGCGCCGCTGCTGCATGGTTATGCTGCCCGACCAACAACAACATCACCGCAAGGAGGGAGGGTAGGTAAAATGATGATGAAATGATCTGAAACATACAAATCGAGCGCAGGAATTCCGCTTGTGTGCTCAAAATTTTTATAAAAAACGACAAATTTGCAAGTTTTTACCGCATCTTTGCGTCATCATTACTCTGGTTACACAACTATTCTAACTCCCATTCGACTCTGCGCTTCGAAGAGTCTGATGCTAAACTTGCGGTTGGAAGCTGGAATCTTGAAGGTGGAAGCAACAAGTTTCTCACTCTATTCTTTGGGGTGAAAAAAGAAACTCAACTCGCGGAAATAAGCGGCTAATAAATCAGCCGACGCGTTAAACTTTCTTGACTTTGATCAAATTTTCACCTGAGACCAAAGATTCTAGTCGCTTCTTCTCCTTGGTAATGTTCAAAAAATCAATCGCGTGTTTGCATCAAACTTTTCCCCCGTACACAAACCGTACTACAAAACAACGATCGTTGATTTATTAGCCTTAACCTCGAGCCTGACGATCAATCCATCGGCTAGATGCGCGAGAAGGCGAGCAATTTGCTCGCCGTCTCGTTAGTCAGGTTTCGGTTGTTAGCACCACGGACACAGATCATTTATTGGACTCGCTGGTTGATCATTTCATTTTATTTGGGTTGGTTTTTTCAAACACTAAAACGTTTCACATGCTTCCACTTACCTGTGCTTTTATCAAACTTTCCATTCTATATATCACCGCAAATCCTCCTCAAACTCGAGGCATCTGCAAACATCGAGGCTAGAGTTTAGAGGAGGAAAGGAGAGGAGAGGAGAGAAGAGGAGAAGAGGAGAAGAGGAGAAGAGGAGAAGAGGAGAAGAGGAGAAGAGGAGAAGAGAAGAGAAGAGCAAACAAAACAGGAAAACTCAAGTCGAGTTTGGGAGGAAGTTGAGAGGAGGGAAAATAAGCAGAAGAACAATGGAAGATTTGCAAGTGCTTGATCCACTTTTACTTCCTGTCGTCTCGCATATTCTTACTCTGAATCTTGTGTTAAATTTGGAGGCTGATGATGATACAGGTAAAGAAAAGTCGTTTGAGTTTGCTGATGTTCCAATGGAAAACTGGAAACAAGGTTTTCGTCGTTGATGTTGCTGTAGTTGTCGATTCAAGTGACATTTATTACGAGATGTACAAAAATAAACGTCACCTCAAAGGAGGAAGTTCGAGATTGAGGACCAAATAGGGAATCTAGTACACAAGTGGGCGGTAGTAGAGGAAAAGTGAAGTGGATTCATTGAGGGAAGAGGAAGTTGATCTGAATGAAGCATTGATGAGAGTGGAAGCCACGAGAATCGGGTGCACTAATTCAACTAGATTCTTTGACCATTTTCCACTAGCTTGCTGGTCGGTCGGCTGATTGATTGATTGATTGACCGGCCGATCGATCGAATGAATGAATTCGAGTTCCATTCAAAAGTTTTGCGAAATTTGCAAACCAAAACCAACACAAAGATCCACAGTTTCTTCCTCAAAATTTATTACTCATTGAGTTGGTTAGTTAGTTAGTTAGTATTATAATATACTCAGTTGAGGAAATAACAATGGTCTAATAGTAGTAGGAGTGAATGAAACTTGCACGCCAATTGACCAATCAAAAGGCATCCCAATTTGCAATGCTCCTCCCCAAGTTCCTGCGGCTCAAGTATCCCGCTGGTTGCGCTAACGCGTGGCCATAGTGGACACACGTATCTCGTGTCCAGTTTTAGTGTTTTCCATTGAATCAACAGGCTGCTGCTTTTGGTTCTGCAGACGCAACAGATTGATTGGGTAAGTTTAGGAAAAGCGTGCCGGTCACTTGGATGTGTGTTCGAGTGACTTGAAGGTGTTTGTCTCTTTTAGGTAAGAGATAGAAACATGCGCTCGCTGCCAGGGAAACATCTTGACCATAATTTGCGAAACACAATGCTGCTCGGCCATCAATTGGGATCTCTCGCAAAGTAGATCACTTCAGTGTTTAGTTGTTCAGCTTCGTCAAAAGAAATGGGCGAAAAATCTATAGCTCACCTTCAAATTACAGAGAGTGTGACACTAACACCGACACACTTCCCTCTAACAAGATTAAAGTCGCTGACCCCTTACCTTGTCGATTTAATGCAAATAGTAACAAACATTACAAATAACCTGGCATCTGTCGCATCGGCATCGGCGTCGTCATCGTCATTGTCATCGACGAGCAACCATCGGTCATGATGTCGACGAGTTGTAGCAAAAAAGACAAGCAAGACTACGTGCTGCAGCAGCAGGAGCAGCCACAACAGCCTGTTGCTATTTGTACCTTGTCCTCCCAATCTAGTGCTCCCTTGCGCCTCCAAAAGTCGCGCGCGCGATAGAGAGAGAGAGAGAGGAAGAGCGAGCGAGCGAAAGTTCTAAAAGCTCGCCCACAACAAAAACTTTGCCGAGCAACCAGCTGACCACTTGGCTAACCTCCCAACTTTTCCGAGCCTGAAAATCATCTGCCGCCTTCTGTCCGTCTGTCTCTCGGGCGGCCGTCGGTGGGTCTGGCTAGTCCATTACATGCTGATGGTCGTCGAATAATCGAGCAGCCTGTTACATTTGCTCGCGCGCAATCAAGCCAAGTGAGCAACTTGTGGCGCGCGAGTGGCGCGCGCCAGCTCGTGAAACGTGAGCAGTGCACATTATTAGCCGCCCCCAACTGGCATTAGCAGTTGGCACTACGCTAACTAAAGTGGTGTTGGATGGATTTGGCGCCGGCGGCCAGCAACATGTGCCACCGGTGCAGTTCACGAGCAGACTGCACCGGCGGGCGACACACCAGTCAGCGGGCCATCCACTAAAGTTAGTATAACACAAGGGCACCACCGAATGAATGGACGACAGGCGAGCACAAAAAAGTGTATGCAGCTGCTCTCGTTTGCTCGCTAAAAGTCTCTAGAAGAGAAACAACCACGACGCGGCCATTGATTTGGGTCGGGCGCGCGCCACTCGACCAAAAGGCAGTGCCACCGCCACCACACTCCCCGAACCGCGGGCCAGCAGGCGGCTGGTGCACCGGGTACACCAGCTGGCCACTGCTGGTGCAGCTGCACTGCTCCCATTTGCTGCCAACTCAATGCTAGCTCGCGGGCACGATCAACAATTGGAGAGCAGTTGCTAAAGCCACTACGTGTCAACAGACTCACCATTACAATAGTACCAAAAGTGCGCCAGTGCGACTGGTGCACCAGTTCCGGTTGGCCCAGTCGAGTCGATCGTTACGTTAGGAGGTAGTGTGATTTACTCTGCCGGTGCCCGTCACTCTATTCGAGTGAAGGGCTCGCTATGTGTAAGTTCGCGCGCAATTGCACGCGTTTCGTGAGAAAGTTTCCAACGGTCGGTTTTATTATGGCAAAGGAGCTAGTGCACCGCCACCAGCCTGCACATAGTGCCGCTCGGCGCTATGCGCACGCGAGCAAATCCAACGGCCCACTCTTCCTTTGCCAATGTATACTCAGCGGACAACCATCACGCCGGTTTCCTGCTTCTCCCAACGAACATAACCGGCTCCCAGCTCGGCCACAACCACCGGCTCGTAATGATTCCCGTCACACTCGTCATCCACTCGGGGCTCTCTGTCTCGTATGAAGCGTGCGAACCAACCGACCTAACGACCGGCGCCACGGCCGACGATAACTTAAACCAGCAGTCCGATTTTTGAGCAGCCGAATCAAGTGCACAGAGGCAAGTGTAATTTCACCGACTTAGGCTAGCACCGCGGGAGCCGCGAAAGCGGCACGCGCCACCAACTCAGCCTCTAGGTCACCGTTGCGAAATGGAACCCAAAAGCGTGGGAACGCGTCAGGTTGAGTTACATCCAATTGACTCACCAGTTTGCCCGTTGGTCGCTGGTGCACATAGCGACGTTGGTCTGGTTGCTTGAATATTGCCATTCGGTCGCGCGTTGGCTTTGGCTGGAAGCAGCGCGCCACCTTCCGGGAACTCAATTGTGACTAACTTTACGGGTACTCTCAACTCAAAACGGCACTTTTGGCGACACCTGGCGACTCACGCTCGCCAGGCCTCACTTTTTTGTGTCACACTAGTACTCGTGTGATAGCAAAGACTTATCAATCTCCATCGGCAGTTAACTTGACCAACATTTATGTTCAGTCAAGAGCGTTAGATGAGCATACACCTGTTAGACTTACCATCGAGCTGCTAGCTCAGTAGAAATGAATCTCAACGAAGCCCAATCGCTCGAGCGAGAAAGTTTTATCCCTGTAAAGCATGGGCCATGCGAGCGGGCAAACTCGGTGCAAACGGGGAAAAAGCGTGTGCGCTGCACCCTTACTCAGGCCGGAGCAAGCCTACTGTTCTGCGGGCAAATGGGGAAAAATACACCACGTCACAGTCGCCTTAAATAACTTTGCATTGTACTTTCAAAATATTGCCACGCCATTCTCCTCTGCACATCACTCGCAGGGGCCAAACTTTCATCATATTGTATTCTTGGTTTGGACTTTTAATCGAAATTAGATTTAATAAATAAATAAATCATCCAGTATTAGCTAATAAGAAACCAAAACAATTCAAGCAACCGAGTACGATGCACGGTGCCACCTGCAATCAGTGCGGATCCACCGATCTGGAGTCAGATCCAACTCGAGGAGATACCTTCTGTACCAAGTGCGGTGCAGTTATCGAAGAAAACCTCATTGTAAGCGAACTACAATTTGAGGAGGGTAGTCATGGAGCTGCAAATCTTATTGGTCGTATGGTCAGTAGTGACGCCAACTACAAAAGTTTGGCTGCAGGAATATTGGGAAACAATCTCGCCGTTAGCAGTCGTGAGTCCAGAGAGATTACACTGGAGAATGCAAAGCGAAAGATCAAAACAATTGGCCAGCAGCTCAAGTTAAACAATCATTGCGTTACAATGGCATCAAATTTCTACAAAATGGCACTATCTCGACGTCTCACTTATGGTAGACGTCAAAACAATGTCTACGCAGCCTGCCTATACATGACCTGTCGTATTGAGGGAACCTCGCATATGCTTCTAGACTTTAGCGATGTTACGCAAGTCAATATATTTGAACTAGGCAAAACATATCTTAAATTATCCCATGCATTATGTATCAACATTCCACCCATTGATCCCTGCATCTACATCGTTAGATTCTCCAATAGACTTCACAAATTAATAGGAACCGATGCAAGCAAGTTCAGAGACATCGAGCTCACAGCTTTACGTTTAGTCCAACGTATGAAACGCGACTGGATACATACCGGCCGTCGACCATCGGGATTGTGTGGTGCTGCATTGTTAGTGGCCTGTCGTCTAAATGGAATACATTGCAATATAAGAGATATTATCAAAATTGTTCAAGTTTGCGAGACTACAATTAGAAAGAGACTTGCCGAGTTTGGAGACACTCAAACAGGTCGTCTGACTTTGGACGAGTTCATGACAGTTGACCTCGAGAACGAGGATGATCCACCATGCTTCAAGGAGGCACGAAAACGCCAGAAGTTGATGATCCAGCAAATAACCTCAGGAGAGAAATCGGACGATTTCGAGGAGGAGATTTCCAAATTCCAAAAACTCATCGAAGAAAAGCTCGACGAGTCCAGGTCACAAAAGCAGAAGCGCTATAAAGCTTTAATGTCCACCGACGAGAATGAAGTAGTCACCGAAGAGAATGCAATCGAGAAGATTGTAGAGAAAGAGACCGTCGATGTGTTGACTCGAGTTCTCAACGATGAAGACGATAGTGAAACTGTGCTCGAGAAATTGGCTGAATTTAGACCAACGGCCAAGAGTCTCGGCCTAACCCGAGCTCCCGGGATGGAGCTCGTAACCCGACCAGACCCCATTCCCGAGGAGGATGAGGATGGTGAACTAGATCTCACCGGAATCGACGACGAGGAAATCGACTCATATATCCTAAGCGGATCCGAGCAGCAATCAAGAGAGGACCTCTGGACCAAGGTTAACGATGAGTATCTCAAAGAGAAGGAGAAAGAAAAGGTAGCCGAGGAGGAGGCGCCCAAGGTGGCCAAAAAGAAGGCCCAGAAGAGGAAAAGAGCACCTTGCGTTGCAACCAGCACCAAGGAGGCCGTGGAGACCATGTTGCACGAGAAGCGAATTTCGACTAAGATCAACTACAGTGTATTGTCCGCCATCATGGCTTCAGACATCCAGGAATCGGTTATGCGAGACATCGACATAGATTAATCCAGTTCAATAAACTAATACAAACAATACACATGGATACTAGTGATAGTATAACTTTGTTTATGACTAAGGTGAGGATAGAAACGCTCTAATATATTTTAATAATATTTTACATCCAAGCCTTAGGCCTGCACAAAAAGGTTATGTTTGTTTGTTTGTTTGTGATTTTCTTTTCGTCGTAATAGAAAGTAGCATAGATCAACTATCTGTTCCTTCTTCGAAATTTAACCAACTAGCTTCAACAATTGCAGATACTCGCTTCTCATATTCTCTTCTATTCTCCTGATACAGTTGGGCAGCAAGACTATTTGCGGGGCTGTTCGGATTTGGTTCATCCAATAATGATTGAATCGATGTTAATATGGCCGAGACGTCATATGTTGGCGACCAGCGATTTTGTAATATATCCAAGCAAATAGAACCATCTGCGTAAACATTTGGGTGAAACATTTTGGATACAAACCTCACTGTTGGTGGCTTATTTGGGTATTCTTCAGAAAATTCGAGAGTTAATTTGAAGGTTCCATCTTCAAAGGGGGTATCATGTGGTCCAAAGATAACTGCATTCCAAATCATGATATTATTGTCAGTGGGGGCTCCAGAGACACCGGCTGGAGGGTCCTCTTGTAATCTCTTGAAATCGCGCATTAGACGCCTTCTAGCTGGAGTCGACATTATGATAAATGAATGGATGAAATTAAATTTCGATGATGTGATAGTTAGGTAATGGGAAATGGTTGATAGATCTAAGAATATATGATAATATTGATGATACCAATAATAATAATAATAATTGATAATAGCAATGCCCCTAGTGTTTGTTTTGTTTATGTATGATAATAATAATAATATGTAACTAGATGGTTTATTTGGCGAACTCCGGATTTTCTCTCTCCCTCTCTCTCTCTCTCTCTTTCTCTCACTTCGTTCTTGTTCGCACGCCAAGATCCCCTCTTGTCTTGTGCAGAGTGTTTTGAAGTTAGCGCTGCTAGGCTCCCCGAATCCAATGGGAAAATGCATACACATTCTGTTTTACTTGGCCACCCGACGACAACAACACACGGAGAACGACGTCGTCGACGGCTGGGGTAAAATGCCAAAAGCTATGGAGATTTGTGTGAGTCTTTTGCCATAGGTGAATTCGCCGACATCCTCGGATTTGTGTGCGGCAATGCTGAGCTTCGGCGCGGGCACAGTTTTTCCCGAAACCCGCCGCACAAAATGCAACACAATGATAACATTATCTAGCTCTGTCTCAAAGCCAATGCGAGAGATTTGGCCCATTTGATCTCAGCGTTTCATCATCCTCATCATCCTCACATAGTCGACGCAATCGTTATTTTACCGAGAAGAGACAAGCTGACAGAAAATTTCCTGAATCTATCCATAATCTAAATATATATTCAAATAAATTTAATAGCATTCCCAATAGCCACTGCTAGCTTGCATTGACGAACAAACCCACGATTATAAAGCACCGACACGCGAAAGAGTGGCGCCAAAATTTAGTAAACAAACGACCAGTTGGTGCCTGATGATTCATTTGCTTCGGGTAGCTGCCGATTCACTTTCCTAGCCGAGAATTATCTCGATACCATTTCAGAATTATCTCATTCATTATAAAAGAAAATAGTAAGCAAAAACAATGTCAGAGTTTAATATTAGCGAAGATGCCCAGGGTGGCTTCTCTGGGTCCCAATCCTCGTCCAACAATGACGGTGACTCCTCTCAACCAACCGAGTCGGCATTTCCAGACGAGGACGAAGACACTATCACCATGCAAGATATAATTGATAGAGAGGAAAAGCTCGAGGAGGAGGTGTCTGCTGTTCTCGGTAACAGCGATGTGAAAAATTGTACATACCCTAAGGTAAGTTTTGTTTCATGATCAATTAGCAAGTATTTACGTGACTTGCAGCAACAACA
Source organism: Aculops lycopersici (assembly GCA_015350385.1). Classification (NCBI taxonomy): domain Eukaryota; kingdom Metazoa; phylum Arthropoda; class Arachnida; order Trombidiformes; family Eriophyidae; genus Aculops; species Aculops lycopersici. The sequence continues at coordinate 2,223,041 of WNKI01000004.1, read as the reverse complement.
AAAATCTAACCAACCACTTGTTACCACGCATCCTTATACATTGTTATCTCACCAGGGTTATGTACCTAGACAAGCTCTCTACTCTTGTGCTACTTGCTTCGAGGAAACCGGTAAGGTTTCGGCTATTTGTCTAGCTTGCAGCTTGGAATGCCACGACAATCATGATCTCTATGAACTCTACACAAAGCGAAATTATCGTTGCGATTGCGGAAATAGCAACTTCAAATCCGGCTTCGAGTGTAAACTTATGGATAAGCAGACTAAAAAGTTGCCCTCGAATGATTTAAACAAATATAATCACAATTTTAAGGGAAAATATTGCATTTGCGACAAGAAGTATCCGCCAGATGAGAGCTACAGCGGACCAGAACTACAGAGCGAGATGTGGCAGTGCATTGTTTGCGAAGATTGGTACCATTCGATCCACTTGGGTGCCAAAAAGCTTCCAACTAAGTTCGACGAAATGATCTGCGGAGGATGTGTCGATAATCTCGACTTTATACGTTATTACAGACGACTCGAACAAGATTTGGCATCAACCACATCTGGATGCGAGGAGACTCCTAGCGTTACAAGTGTACCTGTCAAGACAAACGTTGTTAAATCGGAAGAGAAGAAGGCACATGAGTCTAACCATGATGAAGTTGATTCAACATCTAATCAAGTGAAAAGAGAGGAGATAGACTCGTCTTCACATTCATCTTCTGACGTTAACATCCCAAATTCTGAAGAGCGAGACAAGAGTGATGTTGCCAACAAATCGGCGGAAGTTAGGTCGGTTTGCGAGAGTGACACCAATGATAGCCAAATGGAGAACAAAGATCCCATTTCCAAGAACAAAATGCCCGATTGTTTGCTCGAGAAGTTCAAAGTAGAGATTTCCAAAACAGTCCCCGGTTGTGAAGACAAGGATTCGATTCCAGATGAGTTAAAGGGTCCAATATTCTGGGCCGATGTTTCATGGCGATCCAAGTTGTGCCGCTGTCAGAAATGTATCGATATGTACAAAGTTAAAGAGTGCGAGTTCCTGCTCGACCAGCAGGATACGGTGCAGGATTACGAGGCTCAGGGTAAAGCCGCCGCCCAAAACACACCTACACCCTTCGAAAGAGGAATGACCGCTTTGAATCAAATGAATAGGGCAGCCGTAGTCGAGGCCTTACATGGTTATGATGAATTGAGATCGAATCTCTCCGATTATCTGAGAAAATTTGCGACCTCGGGCAAGATTGTTCGAGAGGAGGACATTCACGAGTTTTTTGAGCAACTCAAGACTAAGAAAAGACAAAGATTAGAATAGTCAATCAGCTCTAAGCAACAAGTGTGGCTTAACAGGCAGAAAACTTGAGACCAAACATTGACATTCATATCGCTGCTCACAAAGATAATAAATCAACGTCAACTTATTTACCTCACCATTACTAATTGAAGATTTTGACGCGAAGACTTGCTAGTTTTTATCATCTGAAGTTAGTTCCTTGTCGGGGGTTTGGCTCAAGTTATGCCTTCAGCTTAAAACCTAACCTCTGTTCGTGAACTGGCTTGCCAACATATTCGCGAAGATTTTCTTTTGTAACCTCAACTCTCTGGCGATCCTCCTCCACAATCTCGTAGGCAGTTTTTCTCATAATCTTCTCGATGTGCTTTTGTAGATTTCTAACACCACTTTCTCTACAATGAATTGCTATCAAGTCTTTCAGGGCATCCTCTGAAATGGATATGTTCTCTTCCCTTAAGCCAGTTGTTTCTCTGGCCGCCGGAACGAGGTACTTTTGAGCTATGGCCAACTTTTCTTCATCCTTGTAGCCACTAACCTCAATCATTTCCATCCTATCCTTGAGAGGTTCTGGAATCGAGTCTGTATAGTTGGCTGTGCAAATGAATAGAACTCGCGACAAATCAATAGGTACATCTAGGTAGTGATCTAAAAAGTTTGAGTTCTGTTCTGGGTCCAGTAACTCGAGAAGAGCGGCCGAAGGGTCACCCTGGTAGCCATGACCCATTTTGTCTACCTCGTCGATTAAAACAAGTGGGTTTTCTGTCTTGGTTCTCTTGAGGCATTGGACTAATTTTCCTGGCATTGCTCCAACATAAGTTCGCCTGTGTCCCTTGATCTCGGCAACATCACTCATTCCTCCAACACTAAATCTATAGAATTCCCTATTCAAAGCTCGAGCAATGGATTTGGCGATAGAGGTCTTACCAACACCTGGCGGTCCATGGAAGCATATGATTCTACCTTGAGCACTGCCCTTCAGTTGACTAATTGCAATAAATTCTAATATTCTCTTCTTGATGTCCTCCATACCATAGTGATCCTCCTCGAGTATTGTTTTGGCCGGCTTGATCTCTAGATTCTCTACAGTGTTCTTACCCCAAGGCAAGCTTGTGAGCCAGTCTAGGTAATTTCGTGTGACACTAAACTCAGATGAATGATTGTCCAGCAGAGATAGTTTGCCCAATTCCTCATCGATTACAGTCATAACAGCTTTTGGCACGGTGAGATCCTTAATACGAGCTCGAAATTTTTCCTCAATCGCATCCTTGTCATCCTTCTCAAGACCCAGTTCCTTCTTGATGACTTTGAGTTGCTCATGAAGCAAATATCTTCTATGCTGCTGCTTGACCTTCTCCTCGACCTCAATTCTAATCTTTGCCTGCAACTTGGACAGTTCGTGCTCCTTCTTGAGTAAATTCAACGATAGGTAAAGTCTCTTGAGAATATCTCTTTCTTCCAGAACATTTTGGAGTTCTTCGGCAGTGGCCGCTGTAAGAGAGGCGCCTAGATCGGCCATGTAAATAGGATTGTCGACTAATTTTACGCCTGTGTTCAATAGTTGGGCAATCGACTCTTTGTATAATGGATTTAGTGTTGTGATATCACGAATTGTCTGTATGCACTCTTGGATAACTGCCTTGAGTTCCTCCGTTTGCTCGTAGGGATGGTGTACATGATTTTCTACTTCCACAAGTAGAACTTGATTCTTACCCTCTTTAACTTGAGCAGTTTTGTCACTGGCCTCGCCGGACTCTGCAGATTCCTTCTTATCGCCACTAGTTTCATCAACCGATGGGACCTCTTTTGACGATTCTGTGGATGTATCGGATTTGATTGCCCCAGTTGTTTGACTAGAATGTTCTGTTGATTCTGAAGTGGTAGACTCGGGTGCAGATTCATTTCCAGAATCGGTGACCGAACTTGTTTGAGATGATGATGTTGCTGGATCCTCTGACGCACTTTGATCACCGAATACATTAGCAAACCTCTTGTTTATCTTGGACTTTGTTTTACCAAAAAACCTGCTTCGAAGTCTTTGACCATCAAGTCCGTTTTGGAGTCCATTGTTATTTACAACCGTGCTAACTGGTGTTGGATCATCAAAGAGTTGCCTAGTTATCTGCACTCGCCTGTGCGCCAACACTATCATTCTAATCTTGTCGCCCATATCCTCGACTTCATGAATCTGTACAAATGAGCCAACTTTGTGCAAATCCTCGAGTTTTTCCACAACCTCATTTTCATTTGTTATGTCCTTCTTGAGAAAAACTCCTGCATATGGTTGACTTAGTCTAATCTTGCGCCGAATTAGTTCCATCAAGCTTGGATCACTAATCTCTAGTAACTTGATGAATTTTGGAAATACTGGGTTTCTTGAGACTGCAATGACCGGCAATATGGGCCAGTTTTCTGGGACATTGAAAGCGCTAAGCAGTCCACCACCCCTATTTTGTCCATAAGGATCTTGTTCGGGAGGCTCGGCAATAACAAGGCTACTGCTGTATCTCTTGCAAGCAAATTGGGCGGCATATCGATTTTGTAAAGACTGTGATGTTTGTAGTTAGTGATGAAACGAAGAGGTTAGCATTTGGATCTTAGAAAGGTTTGTTTTGTTTTGCTTTGTTGATGGGGGATTTTGAGTTGCATTTTTGTACTCACCAGTATTCTGAATGCCCGTGAGGCCAGCATTGTGATTGATGCTTTATTTTAATCTTATTGAGGTGATTAACAATAGAAATAGATTAAAGTTTCTAGTTGTAGATAGGATAGAAATAAAAATAATAGATCAAGTCATGATACAGTGAGTTCGGCTTACAAAAGTCTCGAAGCTCGTGCTAGAATTTTCATCCACGTTTTTGCGAAAGCGAATGTGTGTTTACGTTGCGTCGTTGGGTGAACAAAAAATAGTTCGCCCGAAGCTTGTCAGGTGGCGCATTGTATCTCGCCAACAACCACCTTGTTACCTGAGGATCGCGCATGCCCAGCTATAGATTTGGCCACTTGACTAGCCAATTCCAAGCAAGGTATAAATACTTTGCCTCGGTTGTTTGAGAGGGAAACAGATTGAATTTTGCTGATTCTGTAGCGAGTGTTGTTTTGTGTTTCTTTGATTCAGTTTAAACTTTGCCATCTTTGAGGAAACTAGATCGATTTCACGAACAATTTTCCAACTTCCAATATAAGAAAACTTGAGTTAAAATAATAAGCATACATTAAGCAAGTATTACAAACTATAAGTATAACCAACGAAACAAGATGGCCACAATCACGGCAACAACAAACCAACAATATTACCACGGCTACCCAGTTGTCCCAGGCAACCTGTCGTCCGTTGCAAATCCAAACGCTCAAGCAGTGGCTTACCATCACAACAACCAACATCAGCAACATCATCATCACCAATCACAAGCTTACGCAGCGGCGACAAGCCATCATCACATGATGACGCAACAGCAGCAGCATCATGAGATGCAAACCTATCAGCAACAACATCATCTCAACAACAACCACCACCACCACCACCACCTCCAACATCAACAATCAGATCAGGTGTCCGCTCCTATCGGTGCAACAAGTTTGACAACCAGCGCTACCCTACCAAGTACAACACTAACCACTAGCACCGGCTCAGAGTTTGGCCTAGATGACGCCAAGTCCACAAAGAAGGCGTCGAAGCAGCGAAGGGATGCAATCAATAAGGAAATAGCCGTCCTCCGCGACCTGATACCTTTACCTGATTCAACGAGACAACGATTGTCCCAGTTGCAGCTGATGGCGCTCGTGCTAGTTTATGTGCGAAAGTCGAACTACTTTTGCAATGGTAAGTAAGCTGGTTCATCAAATTTTTATGCAAGTTTTCCTTGAGGACATTGCGAAACAAAAGACACGATGTCCTAATGAGAACAGCTGCGAGAGAGATGATTTTCGGTTTTTCAGTTTGAAAGTTTGCGGTGCGATATTGGTGACTGTTGAATGTGCTTAAAAGATTTTTGTGGACTTGATATTCGAATAGACTTGCTGGCCATATTAAAAATTGCATAAGTGGTCGAGAATTCTTCATCTCTCTTGATTTCCTCTCTCTCTTCGAGGTGAACTCCAGTTCGAAGAGTAGATTCTTATGCGCAGATATGCTAATGAGCGGCCCGTTGATCACCGTCGCATTATTCTCGTTCTTTGGCCAGCTAAAATCAAGAGGAAAGAGAGCGAGCGAGAGAGAAGCCAACATTATCTCAGTCGATGGAGCGCTGATGATACCTTGCGGCCCGTATGATGCACACAACATAACCGATGCTGCTCATTTCCCACGCTAATCGGAACTCGAACCCGAACTTACTAGCCGCGCTTGTTGCGCAACAAGTGGTCGGTTCGGTGGTTGCCCAGCGTGTGTATAAACCGGGCAGCTGATGATTCCTCCTTGAGGTAGAAAAGAAGAGAGGAGTCTCCATAGGAATCTCTTCACCTTAGCCAGTCAATTAAGCCCTCCACTCAGAGTAACATCTGGAGCTAGCATCGGCGAGAAGAGAGCAAGTCAAGTGCAAACATCCCGGTTTAACCAACGCATCCATTGTGTGCCTTATTACTCTCGGCGACTTACCTGTGTTGCCTCTACTAATCGTCAGCACTAGCCCTCCGTTGAGGCATTCCATTGAGGTGGCCAATTTGCGGTGCTGGTGGCGCCAAAAATTGGACTACTTGCCTCCACCTCGTAGAGTGATGGCCGGCAATAGTGGCCACTCGCACAGGTGGTGCAAGTGGAGCCAACATCAATGAAAACAACGCGACAACAAGTGGTGGCTGCGCTAAAGTGGATGTGATTATTCGAACAAATGGCCAACAATTGGCCAGAAAAGTGTGAATGGGATAACGTATGAGGCTGTCATTTTTGCAGGTGTGTCCGAGAACGTCTGCCCTCTGGTCGAGACCTGTCCACTGGACCGCAACCACCTGATGGCCGACGCTTATTGTCGTCGCCGCTACGCAACAATGACTCTTTGGAATTCAACTCTCCAATTCAAGCAGCCACTCGAGTTACTTGTAACTCGCTACTGGCCAACCATTTTGTTTGATTTTGTTTGAGCAGTCGAACAATTATTTGAACATTTTAGAAGCGCGCCTACAATTGAGTCTTAATTTTCTCTCTCAATCCTCCAAGATACAACAAGAGATTGAAGGCGAGTAGAGAGAGAGAGAGAGAGAGGAAGTTTAACGCTGATAAGTGTCCACTGGTTAGCGTTGAACGATTGCTTCCGGAAACAGAATTTGAACAGCGGCCAGTGTTTGGCTAATCGACTGGACTCTTGCTCTTTTCAACAGTCTGACAAGGAGACCAGCCCTAACAGCTAGAGCAGGTAATTGGATTTGGCCACAGCGGTTAGATTTTTGATAGATTGTTTGCTCTCACGAAATGGAGAGATGGAAACTGGACATTTGATACAAATATTACATGCTTGTCACTTGCGTGTCTATAGATTGTCCACATTGACCTCTTTAGCTAAACTGCCATTCAGTAGCTGCGGCTGTTGTTGACTCGCCGTTCCTATAAAACTCTCTCGCTCTATCCCTCGCACAAGTTGGTCTCGTTTAGTTTAGCGAGATTAATAATTGAATTGGGATCTCTCCTCTTGCTCTCCTTGCAAAAGAGTTTCCCCTCTCCTCAATCGCTCTATAGTGAATCTACCGGCAGCTCAGCGTGAGCCTCTTGCGGTTTGGTGAGGATAAAAGACGGCGAGATCAAGTGGCATGGCAGTGGAATAAATTAAGTACCTTCACTTTGAGGTGGACATCAAGTGTCGCGTGGCACATTTGGTTTTAAGACCAAGACCAAGACCAAGAATAAGTATATCTTTTTGAAATGAGCAGTGATATCCTGGCTTAACTTACACTGTACCTCATTGGATGTATATGAGACAATCTGCGGCGAACAGAAACTCAACCTGAACTGAATATATTGAGAGTCACTAGGATTTCAAGTGATGACGAGTGGCGGCGACTTCGAAATCTCCTCTCCTAAGAGGATGGGCTCTGTGCTAGCTAGCTAGCTAGCAAGCAAGCAAGTGGCACACAGACCAAACTTAGGACAACAGGTAAATTGAATTTAATCCCACCAGTGGATCAGCTTGATTGACAGCACATCCAAGTTGGAGTCGCTCTTCTCCATTCAACCTGCGCATTGTGTGTCAGTCGTCAAGTTTGCCGTCCAGTAGTTCACAACGAGAGACTCGATGCATTCAGTTTCAATTTGGAAACTCCGCTCCGACTTCTCAGATGTCGAGAAACAGACAGAGAGGTTCATTTGCTCTCTTGTTGGGTGGATGCAAATTTCACCTCTCCTCTTTGTGTGTTTGTATCATTGACGCTCAGCTTGTGTCCACATCTGTCCATGGGCAGCCATCGGCAGCAACCACAATGAGCGAGATGCTGCCGGATAGACGACACAGGTGGTTGTTGTTGATATTTTGCTGGCCACAAGTGAAGGCACATGGAAGTGTGATTTGTGCCTCAGCTTTTGGCTCATGTGCTTAGATGGTGCTGGCAGTGATAGAAATTGACCAGCCGAGACATGCGCTCAGCTAGATAGATGGAGAAAAACAATGAAAAGATTTGCTCCTTCCACTCACTGAAGGAGACTTACATGGCCACTCTGCTCTAGTCCGCCCGACGCCGCTCGTCATTGGCCAGCTAAGTCCCACAGGTTGCAGGTCGATTTCGTGGCCCAGATAATGGCTGAGTGTGTGCAGTGCTCCTTGAGTACTGTATGAGCATCGCGAACGATGAGTGATGCAAACGAGAGATCGGCGCTGCTTGTTGTTTTTTGCCCCGCCGGCTGCCACTTGTTGCCGCTCGTTGGGCTCCACTTCTGGTTCAGTGGTCGCCGTGACCGCCGCCACCAAATCTCCATTAGCTAATCCCAAATTTGCTCGTCCAGTGAGATGCGTCAATCTTGTTACTTGGCTTATCCACTAACTTACCTGACGACTTAACAGTGATAAGCCTGAGCTGAATTGAAACTCCAAGAGCAAATACAATGGTCGTCCAACTAACCTCCGTCTGCTTCGATGACAACACATTCGTCGCCTCAACTAGATGAGACCAGATTACCTGAGTGGATTCTCGTCTACTTTAGCCTACAAGGCGATTAATTTTTACTAACTCTCAGCTGGCGGCTGGACTTTTAACTTAGATTTAGCGATAGCAATAAGCAAAAATCGTGAATGAGTCGTAAAGTGCGAGGTGAGAATTGCTATTATTATTAATATTATTATCGTTATCTACACACCTGTTGTTTCTCTCACATTGAATTGAATCATTCAATGTCCACTCAAAGTCTAGCTAGCTAACCATAAATCTTCGTCCACTTTCGCGGAAAAAAACAAAACACAACAGTATTCAGGAACATGGGAATCTCGCGCGAGCCAACCTTGGCCATTCCAACAAGTGGCTTCTCAAAGGTAAGTCACCCAAACTTGAGCTAAAGGTTTAGTTTATATCAGAGACCACAACTGGTTTCGTCTCGCCCACGGCTTTTTCGAGCACTAAACTGTCGATCAAGATTTGGAGTTTAGATTTAGATTTGGAAACTGATTAGTTCACCTTCATGTTCAATCAATTCAATTAACACGATTTCCGCTCCCTTTCTCTCTCGTCCAACCACTTGAATCCAATAGGCGTTCAATGGATTTTTGATGATGTTGACACAAAAGGGCAAGTTGCTCTACATCTCAGACAACGCTTCCGAGTACTTGGGCCACTCAATGGTAAGTATTTCACTCTTTCTTCAACTCTCTCCTTGTTTTCTCTCTAAATTTTTACTTCGTTCTATCGATGGGTAGATCACGAAGTCGGACAATCAATCAGCTGTATTTAACTCCGAGCAACGAGTTGGCGGTGCATCTTGAGTTTGGTTCCAATCGACTTACCTGCCTTCAAGTCGACTGATTGGTTTAGTTGGGCAAGACAATCGCCGCCTATATCGAGCGAGAGGCCGTCGTCCACCTCTCACAAGCGTCGTTGAGTCAGCTCGTCGCCGCCGCCGCCGCCGCCGCCGCCGTCTCGTCTTATCCCATCTCAGGAAAACAATCGACACCTGTTGATGGTTGCTAACTTGTGCGCCCTCAGTCTTGAAGAAGCGCGATGAAATTATTATGAAGCAAGAAGGCTTGACCAGCATCAGCTGAGAATCAACGAGTCCCGACTGTCGGCATCAATCGCCCATCAAATTTTGCACACAGGTGATGCCGAAAAATGGTTGTCTATCTCTGCCAGTCCATTAAGTTTTGAGTTGATGGCCCTCACCTGGCACCAGCAAGCGACGAGCCGGCTGTTGCGAGGAAGAAAGTGCTAATTGATTGTTGTTTTTAGCGATTTTGTTTGGCGGTTAAGTTGTGAGCTTGTAAGTTGGTTGGTTGGTTGGTTGGTCGGGTGGTTGAGCAAATAATAGCTGCGTCGCTATTGCAAATTTTTACGTAGGAAGCGGCGGCGACGGCAACATGGCGGCGCCAATTTACTCGCTATCAGGTAACCGCCAGCATGCGATTGACTAGTTACCCGCAATGGACCATGGCGGCAGGTGCAAACGACAATGACAATGCAGAAGCAGCAGCAACAACAACAACAACAACAACCACTGCAAATATCTTTGAGGTGGATACAAGATACAAAATTTCTAAAGTGTTGCGCAAAAGACTAGCTAGCTAGTTTGCTGGCGAAGTCTGCTGTTGATTGCGGTGTTTTGGCGGAAAATTTAGCCCTGAATTGGGGCTGCCGGTAGTGAATTTCATTCCATTGGAATGAAATTTGAGCGCAGGTGTTTAGATTCCTTGAAACCCTGCAACCTGCAACCAAGTTTCAGTTTCTCGTCCTCGTCTTGGCAACATTTTTTGGTCTCAAGTTTCAAAGTGTCGATCTAGTTAAGAGCTTAGGACTCAAATGCAGCCGCTAAAGTGACGGCCTCGCCTAATTATACAATCTGTCGAGCTAGCATAGCGGCAAATCTCCTTTCTAACTGCCAAAAATGGCAACACTAGCGAGCTGACAAGGATTGAAAAACGATACGCCCTTTGTTCAGTTCCATTTCACCTGTCAAGTTCAAGTTCCCCAAGAAGAGAATCCAATAGAATGGAACTCGCTTATAGGGATGCGACTCGAGATCAATTGCAATTGTCTGGTTCTGGAGTTGAAATAAAATCCACTCCTTCATTTGCTCCAACTAGCTCGCCAAATTCTAGTGCCAAATTGATCCAACGAGATCAGATCAGATCAATCTCACAAAGGAAAAGTACCAGGCGTGCAGCTGAGCAGGCATCTCAATCAGTCTGTCGTCGTCGTCTCCGACTGAAATGAGATTCTGAGTTCCAAGTAGCTAGCCGATTGATTCAGCTTCGAAGCGCCGAATTCTTATATCCGCTGCTCTTGTTGCAGTCTCCCGATTTAATTCAATTGAACTCGAGCGGTCCAATTTGCCGCCTTACCTGGCCGAGTTGCCCATTTGGTGGCAACTCACTTGCTTTAGTTACTCGAGTTGCTCAATGTAACCATTGAAATTGGCATTGAATTGGCTGAGGAGAGGGGAAGTCGTCATAGAGAGTTTGAGTTGCGATGAGGCAGAAGCGGTAGCAACAAGTGGTTTCTGCCGGCGAGCTCCACTTGTGAGAAACCCGGATTTTGGCCGCCAAATGGAGGGAGCAGATGCAACTTGTTGCCGCTTTCCATTGAGGAGGATGTTGGTTGGCCAGTAGCAACTAGCAGATGCAACTACCTCATTGGAAAAGAATCAACAAGCGCCAATCAGGCATAAGAAAGCGAGAGAGAGAGAGAAGGTCACTCGCTTTGCTCCATTCGAATTTGCTTCTTTCATTGTGCAATCGACTAAACTTGCGGGGTTTAGTCTGTTGCGGCCAAATTTTAGTGCATTGATTTGCTGGCTTCTTCTCGGTTGCAGCAGTTTGGGTTTCGCTAGCTTGGCAATCAATTTGATTTTCAGGCTAACCAACCAAGAGAGCAAAGTTGAAAAAGTTAATCTGAGCAATTGAAACGGAACTGGAGCATCATCAACTCAATTACTAGCTTAGATTGTCGTCGTTATCTTTCTCTCTTTCGGCAACAAAAGTAGCAGCAACGATGTCGACGACGAAGGTAATCGCCTCACCTTTGTGAGGGAGTCCATGCAATCGAATGGTCGATATCGAATTGATTGCGCATTTAGTCCCCTCCCACTTTATTGTTGATTTGATCACATGAGCTAATTGTTGTCTCTCTTCTTCACATCTTTCTCTTCTTGGGGGGATATGAGATAGAGATCATTTTAGTGAGTTCCCTAAGCTACAATTACAATCTTTTCCTTGTACTGTATTTAAAATACGTGAACACTCACTCATGGATCAACAGTTGGTTGCCCACTCGCTTGCTTGTGGCAATGTGAAATACACAACGAAAACAACGGTCTTTTTTGTCTTTTACTCCTCACTAAAGGTAAAATGGAGAGACCAGCCAACTGACTAGAGCAAAAATATTCTAATTGAATAATCTACACCAGGAGTAGTAAGTTTCTCTCTCTCTCTCT
>WNKI01000004.1:2171725-2205148 GCA_015350385.1 Aculops lycopersici | reverse complement strand
TCTCTCTCTCTCTCTCTCTCTCTCTCTCTTGCCGAGTTCCGCGCAATTGGTTTACCTGGCCAATGAAACCACCACCGCTAGCTGTGATATTGGTCTGTAATTGTGGGCCGGGTAGGAGGAGAGAGGAGTGCAAATACAGAAAAGCAGTGAGAGAAACTGGATGTCCCCAGGTAAACGCGTCGCGTCGCGTAGCGTATCATTATTGTATCCGGGTGAGTCGAGTGTGTCACACTTATATTCAATGTTCGCCTACCTGGTTCTCGAATCTGGAGAGCCAATGATTGTCACTCGGTTGCTGCTGCTGCGGTGGCGGCGACTGTGGCAAATTGCAGGTCGGCGGTCGGTAATCCCGTGGTTCCGTTGATTTAATCCCGAGACGACCACACACACTAGGCGAGATTTTGGGGGAGACACGCCCACTCCTGGTGAGCGAGGCCTTCGATTGGAGGGATTTGAAGGGAGCATTCTATACTTGGATTCAAAGTTATAACAAAATAGTGCGGCTCTCTCTCTCTCTCACTTGTGTTGATTAAACCGCGACGCGCTTGATTGCTCCCATGAGCAAGGGAGGCTGAGGCATATCCTGGTTGCACAACAAACATATTCATTTACCTGTTGCCTGGCCAAAGATAATCAAGTCAGACTCTGACTGACTGACTGACTGACCGGCAGGTCAACTTTATTAATGGCTCTCCTGTTTGCTCCCTTCGGCAGCTCTCAAGTGAAAGCTCAAGCGTTTGTTTAGTCTCTCTCCTTCTCGTTTGATTGCGTAAACAGAAGCTGGTCTTCATTTGAGACTTGAGACTTGAGACTTACGACTTTAGATTGGGCTCACCTGTGATGATGCTGCAACTAGCCGCCAGAAGTGGCCAACATTGACTTGGCGACGAACCGGATCTCTCTTAGTCGCCAATAGGCTCGCTCGTGACTAGCCAAAGTGTTGCGCTTGAATCTGCGTACTTGCTGCAGTTGCTTCGCAAAACTTCTGGCCCTAATTCAGGTGCAGATTTTTGGAAGTTTAGGATATGCGAAGGCGGATATCAGTGCGTATTCTCTGCTCTATGTCAACAAAGCGTCTCCATTTCTCGGAGCAAAGTACACAGAGACACACGCGAGCCTCCATTTGTTCTCACTGGCCGCTCGTAGCATATTGCACTCTCCTTTGGGTGCCCATTAGCCGCACACAAACTACACCCGAGTGGCCACCTGTTGCTGGCCAGGTGTCACGCGAGCGGCGCATCTAGTCGTTTGTTTAACCTCAAGAGGCGATAGAAATAAGAAGAAACAAAATTAAAATAGATCACCCAACTAACTATTAACTCTCGATTACACTCACCGACTTTGGTCACCCACCAACTTGAATGCTAATAATAGGAGGACCTTTTGTCGCACGGCGACGAGGTTTACGATATCATTGAGGATCAGGACAAGAAAACAATCAGAACAGAGCTATTATCGAACGAAGACGACAGCGGCAACGGAAACAATCCAACGCAACAAACAAACCAGCAAAAATCCAGCTCACCGACACTAAAATTAAGCTCATCACTGTCGTCCTCCTCCTCCTCCTCTTCCTCCTCCTCCTCGTCCTCCTCCTCGAGCTCGGCGACTCCCCCGTCGACTCAACAACCTGGAGCCTACCTGTCGTCAACTTTTAATGGCGGCTCAATGATGAGTCATAATGGACTCCTGATGCCAACGAGCGAAACTCGAATTGCCTTGTGCCGAATGAACGTTTCGCGAAACGCTCGGCGACAGATGAGATTTGGCGACCAAAAGGTGGTTCTAATTGAGGGCCACTATTTGGGAGTGTTGCCATTATCCTCGCGAGACGAGCCGGTGTTTTTGGCCACCTGTACGCCAGTGGCAATGCCCGAGACGAGGGAGTGTTTGGTGCAGGGTAGCACCAACGTCTTCCAATCGGTCCACTCAATGGATATGAAGTTTCTATATTTAGACGCAATGTAAGTACATCTTTCTCATCTTTTTCTATCCTTTGAAATTGTGAGCCAGAAAAAAAGACGCCTGCAACTTGATCTCCGTTTTAGCCTCTTGAGCGTCATCGTCCAACAAACTAAGCGACTGGCCATTGTCTTTCAATCATCTCTTAAGTGTCGACACACTTCAAACACTTGACTCGCTGACTGATGACCACTAGCTAGCCACCTGTTGTCAAGCAAGCTGACTTTGATCTATATAGAGAAGTGAGTGAACCCTCGAGAGCTTGTGGTGAGTCTTCTTTTTTCTTCTCCAAAACAATCAGCTCGCCGGATGTGGCAAATTTCCGACGCTTTAAAAAACTCCGCAACTTTTAGTCAGTTTACTATAGAACTCGGTGGACTGATGGAGGAGAAGCAGTGGCGACAACAAAAGGCCATTTTGTTTCATTTGAATGATCCTCCCGCGAGTTGGGCGCTAGAAGTTTAGATTCTTGTAGCTCTCACGAACAACTAGACAGAGGCGGGGAGGGAGAGAAACAACCGCCACTTACAAGAACTGTTACGCAACCCCAAAAAGTTGTCTCTCTTTCTCCATTGTTGTTGCCATTGTTATTGCTGTTGTTGTTGTTGTTGTCGTTGCGCCACAAGCTTCTAACACAATTCTAGTTGCAACAATCCGAAGCATCGACTTATATCATAGGAGAGAATGAGAGAATGAGAGAGAGAGCAACGAACGTTCGGTTCTCGGCGACTGCAGCTAAAGTTCATTGATAAAATCTCTCAACTTGCGCAAGAAGATGGCGGGGGAGCGAGAGATGGACAAAATGGGATAGTTGGATTCATATAGAGGGAAACCTGTTGCTATTGCAATTGCTATTACCATCTTACTCCCCGGCAACAGGCGACCATTACCAAGTCAAGTGAAGTCCAACCCTCTGGAGACTTTACCTCGAAAGCAATGGCAGCGGCGGTGCTCCGGCAAATCCATCACTTGGCGCTGCGATGACCAAGTGATGGTCTAAACCGAGACTCGAGCGCCAAGTTCATCTCAAACCTTTCCAGCTTCAACTAGCTCGCCATTGGCACTCGCCTTCCCAACTAGCCTTTGGATGGACTTGTGGATGGTCGCAAGAGAATAAGGGGGAGACCTAATTGGCCGGCAAGCGAGTTGGTCGAGTGAACGTCCGGCGCTTGCTCGACAGCGCCGTCGTCGTTTTGTGATTTTTGATCTTTCTATCTCTCATTCCATTTAAAAATTACAGATTCCTCAGAGGAACCAGTGGAGTCTAGTTGATCCTTCAACTAGAAAACTCAAACCTCAACCTCGAGACGAGACGAGAGGAGTTTTTTAAGAGCTGAAACGCCGCCAACTGTCTACCTGTCGTCCGATGGACTCGACGTCTTGGCCGCTTACGAAGAAGACGACGACGACGACGACGACGACGAGTTAGCTTGATGGTCGCTCCATAGTCTCAGCGGCTCAGTTCCACTGGCGCAGTTACACTCTATGGGCCACTTGTTGCCCATTGGCCTCCACCACTGTGGCCGTCGCAACCACTCGACAGTCACGACTTTTCGCGCCAGCTTTTACCTGTAAAGGGATTTCCTCGTCGCTCTCCAAACTACGATTGCCTCGGCGGTTTTGGTTTGCCTCCAACTAACTGAACAGCTTGCCGCCTATCAGCAAGAGCAGCGGTAATCTTAATGGACAATCGACTCGGCGGTTGTTGTTGTTGTTGTTGTTGTTGCTCTTGTCCGTGTTTTTGCCCACCAAAAAATGGTTGTTAAATATGGATTCTCTCTCATGATTCGTTTCTCCTTCTCAGTGGCTTACCTGTATTTTATTGGCCCCTTGTACTTCCAATGATCACACTAGCCATGGCCAGCGATGGTAATTATCAGGCGAGAGGTGAAAATGAAAACATTTCGCTCTCTCAGGTGGTCGCATGTTAGACGATCGTAATAATTCTCCTGCCCCCCCCCCCTTATATAAACCAACCGTCCGGCCACTTGACGACAATTACTTACATGCTAGCGAGATCCACGTTAGCGAGTGGCGATCAACACACCGAGAGGTTTTTCCAATTCAAAGTCGCCTGCCCCGAAGTGATTTACCTTTTCTTACCTCTGGCCCAAGTCTAAAGTTGGAAATGGACGATCCATTGATAAGTCCACTTGTTGCTGTTGCTGCTGTCGACGTTCGTGACCTAAATGCCTAAAGAGTAGGTAGCGAATCTCCCGCTGCAGTTGCGCAACCACTTTTCTGAATCGCAGGTGAATCGTCTCTTCCTCTAGTCCAGACTTGAGTTTAAGTTTTATAGACTGAGAGAGAAGTTGGAAAATTGGTGGCGCGTCGTTAGAAGAGAGCGAGCGGGAGAGATAGAAACACCACCAAGCGCTTGATTGTGATGCCACTTGTCGGGGTATAAAACGATGACTCAGGTGAACTAAGTTTCGACTCTGGTTGCGTTCGAATCGTTAAACTAATCAGAAAGTTGGACAGACAGAGAGAGAAGATTCGCATCTAAATCGAGCATCTAAACTCTCGCTTGGAATCGTGACACAATCTAATTTAGCAGTTTTCAGACTGCCGCTTCTCCTGCCACTTGACAGCGCAACCAGGATCCTGTTCAATGCAATCGATACCTTTCCTCTCTCTCACTGACTATCTTCTCGCAAATGGAACGGAGAGGATTCGCCTGGAAAAAGGTGAATCGAACAGGATCATGATGATGATTGTGGTTGCATTGCATTCGGTTGCGATGGACTACCGTCAATTGCTCCTCTGGCGGCAGTTGAACGAGAGACGAGCGATGAGGAACCAGAGGAAGAGAGCAAAGTTGTTTCAAGGTGAAGGTGAATGAGTGCGCGTGGACATGAATTAAGAATTGGCCATCCATTGGCCAGGTAATCGTGACCAACCCGTGCGCGCAATTACTTTCGCCTTAGTTTTATTTTCACCTTTACCTTTGCCTCGGCCATGTTCTAGGAGAATGGTTTATGGTTCTCGATGGCAAAGTTGTTGGGATAGTGTAGTATTTTCCATAATAATGTTACCGTGGTGCTCGTGGTTGCAAACTTGAGTTTGAGTCGGATGTTGCCATTGAATCACACAAGTGGGACCTCCGGCCGGCGCATTTGCTCTACACGACGATGATGTTACAATTTGTTACACTAGCAAACAACTATAACTAGCTAACGGAACTACCACCTGACGGCAATGGCAAAACTTGATCATCATGATGGAAGAATCGTGAGTTGGTTTCGAATCAGAAAATATTAATTTATCTCTCTCTCCCTTTAAGTGAGTTTCACCAGCAATAGTGAGCTGAAATTCAAAGTTGCCAACCACTTGCCATTGGATTCGATGTGGAGTGGAGAGATGGAAAATTCGATGGAAAACAATGATCAAGCGTCTGGCGCTTGGGCAACCATCAGCAATGTCGATGGGCAACAACCATAAGCAACAATCTCACTGACTCCATCCAAAGGCTGGCTGTTGCCCAATTTGTTTATGTGGTGGTCGACTTGTGGTTTGCGGTCGTTGCTTGATTCTGGTGGTCATGATAGGAACAATAACTTTTCATGTTTCTGTCACTACAACAGCTCCGGCCACAAATTGATCGTCACGACCTTTGCTCTTGTTTTTGCGCTTTATCTCCTTTTCCCGTTTGAGTTCCTACCAATAGACACTGTGGCTACCAACTTCCTCTCGTCGTTGATGCCGTTGCTACCGCTGCTATTCCTATTGATGTGGCCACTACTACTTCTACTACTACTACTACTAATAGCGTCGACATAGAACTTTCGCTCACATTGGAAGCGGGCAAAGTTGTTAATTGTGTATATGAGCATCCAGCGAGAGTCTATAGATGCGTCCGCTAACGGAATTTGGCGTAGATCTGCTCTCTGTCTCTCTTTGCTTCGATTGCCGCCGAGTTCATCAAACTTCGTGACTGCCGGTCGCAGTGGACAACGAAACGGTAGCCGCTCCTCTCGTTTGGGAAGGGGGTCTTTGAACTTGACGTTGTTGTTGCGCGCAAAACTCTACTATTCTATACATCTCTATGGGCTCTTTGCACGAACTCTCGCTTATTAATAGATTGTATTTATTTATATTGCATCTTACTAACATTGTCACCTGTCGTCTCTCCCTCTCTCCCATGTCCATGGCCATCATAAATAATATCCTATACATACACACACACACACACTCAACAGTGGCGAGCATTACCTGGGTTGCAGTGCAAAACAAATCGTTGGACTCTCGTGGTATGATCTAGTTCACAATGATCACCTGGCCGATGCTCAATTGAAACACAAGCGCATAGCCACCAACGAGCAGGAGAGATCTACGATATTGCTGTTGAAATTAATGAACTATCAGCAGGACAAGACAATTTGGATTCACTCGGTGATGCAGGTTAAGGATATTGGAAGCGATTACGGTAACGGCGGCGGCAACTGTGGCGTTAACTCTGCCACCGGAAGTCAGCCGCAAATCTTTTGCACAAACCAGGTGCTCAGCGAGCGCGAGGCTCAGGTAATGCAATCGAACTCGTGGCTCTACCAATTCTACTCGCTCCATTCGCGAATGCACTGCGGCGTTGGCGCCACAAACTTTTCGGCAAGCTCGCCGACCCACGCCACCGACCAAACACTAGATACGCCAAACTCAATGCTTAGCGAGTCCTGTGTTCCAACCATCGATCGCGATGATATAACAACAACCACCACCACGATACCTAAAACAACAACAACAGGTAGCACCAACAAATCGACTGCTAATAAGCTAATTAAGACCACCACAAAAACTCCGCCCGCTGTACTCAAATTGGAGCAGGCGTCGGTTAGCCCGCCCATAAGCAATAGAAAGTCGATTGGCGAACACCACCGCCACCAGCACCAAACTCAAGCGCAGGCACAAGCTTACAAGGCCATTTCAACAGGTAGTAGCAGCAGCAACAAGATGTCGGCTCACTCGCCCTCCTCCTCTGCCTCGTCCTTGGCCGCAATCTCGCCGCCACCCTCTCTTGGTTCCGCCTACCAACAGCAACAACACCATCATTTGCGCCAACACAATCTCGACCAACAGCAACACCAGTCTTCGTATGCGGCAAATCAAGTGGCGGTCGCCAATGGCGTCCACAGGAGCTACCACCAGCTAACTGCTCCGCTTGGCGTTGATAATTCGGGCACCACTGCCGTGGTTGCAGCGGCGGCCGCTCACCAACTGCACCATCACCTCCAGGGCGCCGGAAGTTTGGGCAGCTCCTCGGCCAGCTCGGTGTCATCCAACTCGTCCTCTTCCGGTTCCACCTCGTCCTCGGCGGATTTGAGCCAGGCGATGGCTGTGGCCGCTGCCACCGGAAACGCGGCCAGTCTCTACGCGAGCTCCATCGCCGAGGCGGCGAACGCAATGGACCCGCTGGCGGCGGCCGCCGCAGTTAGTGGCCACTACCCTTCGACTTTTTACAATCAGCATTACGCGGCCAGTCAAATGGTGCAACCTACAGTGGGAGCACATCACCACGCCAATCACTTGGACTCAGTGAGTCATCATCATCATCATCAGCATAACCAAAACCAATCTTACCGTCAGGCCACAGCGAAGCAACAGATGGCCTCGCACTATTTACAACAACCAGCAACAAGTGGACAGGTAAACTCTCAGCAAGCTGACTCTCACATCGGCCACGCGCCTCGCCACCACCACCAAGTGGCCCACTACCATCCATATGCCCAGCAGCAGCACCAACAACACCAACATCATCATCACAGTCAAAGTCACCAAATGATGCAATACCACCAACAATCGCAACAACAACAACACAGCCACCAACACCAAGTTCATCAACAGCAACAGCAGCAACAACAACAACACCACGAGGCAGCGGGTTTCTATAGTGCGGCCGCCGGTCACCAAATTGCCGCCTACTCTCACCACCACCACCACGGCTACCAGCACCCGCTCCACCACGCCCACTCGGCTAGCAGTTTAACCGACCCGACGGCCGCGGTCTACCACCAGGCAGCGGTTGCGGCGCGGGCGGCCGCAGCCGCCCATCAAGGAGTGCCATTTGCGCACCAAACCTACAACAAACTCGCGGCCGCCGTGAACGCTTCCGCTTGATAAGAGCAGGGCTCGCCGTCTTCGCGAGTCTCAGGTGAACTTGTGTGATAATGTAACCTAGTGTATTGTGGTATTTGGTATTGGTTCTAGTCCCTAGTATTTGAAGGCGGTGATCAGTGTCGACTGATCAGGAAAGAAAGAGAGCGAGAGCAGGCAACTAGTTGATTGAATTGATTTGACTTGCATACAGAACGATACATAAGGAGGATGTGGAGATGGAATGGAAATAGAAACGCAAAGGAGTGTTAGTTCACCTCGGTGTTCACCTCGAGCGACAGGAGGCAGGTAAACTGTCCGGCTCCAGGTAAACTTATAGGCGCTTTAGGCTGAAGAGGAGAAGGGGAATATTCTCAAGGGAACAAGAGAGGACAGCGGCAACAGGTTGTTGTAGTTGGATGCGAGGCAACTACAATTACAAGCGCTCGGACAAACTACTGGCAATAATAACGATCAGAGATAGAAGCAGAGGCAGCAACAAGTTGCTGCAAATTCTATCTCCTCTAAGCCAGCCCATGACTAGTTTATCGTCGTATATTCGTTGTCCTCGTTGTATTCGTTGCAACTTGCGGCTGCCAATTACCTGAGCCGAACGACAGCAACAACATGGAGGACTGCAACAAGTGGTCGAAGTAACCCAGCTTGGCTCGGCCCTACGAACTGAATGCATTATAGATCCTTACAATCGCTTGGCGAGTATAAGTTGTAGTTATCGTTGTTGTAGTTGTAGCGAAGCAACAAGACAGGACGAGACTAGATTGCTGCAACTTGCTAGCTTGCCTTGCCCTCCTCCCTCCAAATGTCCGAGGTGGCTGATGGAGTCGCTAGTTGGAGCTATTAATCAAACGATGATGTAATTTATATATAAATGCGTCCGACTTGAAAGCGAGTGGGCTAGCCAAACTAAATGGACGGTCAGCCAGCCATCTAGCTCAAGCTTCCCCACTATAACTAGGCAGCAAGACGGAGAGCCCTCGTCGTTTGACTGCTGCTTGTGAGGCGTCTGATGTGCGTTTGCATCACAACAACCAACCACTTGAAGGTGCGCGGGTTAATTACCCTCGAACCTTAAATAGCAGATAGCATCTATCTAAGCATCAGCAAGACGGCATATTATTTCTCGTGCTCTCTACCACCTTTTGGTTAATCCATCCATCCATTCCAGTGGCAACTTTACCCCTGCCAATGTATCCGATAACCAAGCCCAGTTACTGAGCAGCAACAGGAGCGGCAAAGGCGAACGTTAAATGAATCTCAGGATTTGCTCAGGGTTTCCGCTCTAGATATTTTTCGCCTTTGCGAGCAACTCGGAATTTAGGTGGACAATCTAATTAATTTATTAGTACTATTATTATTACTATTACTATTACTATTACTATTGCTATTATCATCATCATTATCAAAAACCACTAACAAAATTAAAGTTATAAACTTACTCACTTGACTTGCAATACAAATGAGCAGAAACTTCAACGTCAGGATCAAATTGTTAGACTTATTCGTCTACAATTTACAACACAAACGAATCGAATATAAATTGTAAATATTATATTTTCGTGTACTTGAATCTCAAATCGAAACAAAAGACTTCCGCTCGGAGCGAGTATAAGTCTAACAAATAAATACAAGTGGTCAAGTTCCACTTTTTCCTCATTGAAATCAACTAGTTTAGATGAGTTTTCTCACTTGCCCTCTCTTTGTATTTTCCCATTTCCTTTCTTTTTGTCTACAACTAACGCAGTAAAATCTCCCTTGGTTTGTTCACCTGAGCAACGGTAGTAGTGCTCTAAGAACTACTAGAGATGGTAGCAACCGAAAGGTATTCTAAATCTACGTTTGCCCAAGCGGAAAAACATCTCGGTTGCCAGTGACCGCAAATCGATCAATACTTGGAACGAAACTTCCAGGTAACGCCCATCGGTTTGCTCAAAGATCTTTCACCTGCACCGCCAGTTTTCAACCTGAATTTCACCTTTCTATCGCCCAATCGGTGGTCAGTCAGACTAATAGTGCTACCGCAACTCGAGTGCTATGCGGATACACTGACCACGAACTAAAGTAGAGTGTAAGAGGTATAGTGGGATGAGAGAGAACCCAAACCCTAAAGCAGAGGACATCAGGTAGTCGACTTTTTCGCGTGTCCAATCGGCGGGGGCAATTGATTTTCTGATCTAGTTGCTGTTCTTTTCATTATTCCAATCAAATTCTTGGTCGTCGTCGTCGTCTTGGTCGTCGCCGAAGTGTCTGGTCCGGGCGTTGAGGTTTCCACTTGCGGTTTGTGGCTGAAATTTTGGGCTTGATTGGTTATACTCAAAAAAGTGGGCGGATCTTGAGGTTGAATTCCATCTTGAGCCTCAGTCAATAGATTGGCCCCAAGTAATCAGGTAAGTGAAAGTAGCAACGCGTGCTATCGATGCCAGTTCTGCTCGTGATTGGCCACTAGGCAGACGAAATCGCAACTCTATCGATATTTTCCACTAACACGAGAAACTTAAAGACACATCAATGTGATTAGCGTCGTAGGGTCTATAAATTTAGTTGGAATTTTGTAAATTTTAGTGGGCGTTTCCAAATTCTCAAGCTTTTGGGGTGGATTGAAATTTGCATTTCATCATCTAGATTTATTTAAAGGATTCCGTGCAATATTCTCACAATTCGTGCTCTAGTAGTTCACGAGGTTGACCCTCGGCACTCTATTGCCACCACGAACCGAGATTCTAGGCCAAGGTATACTTTATATTGGCTTCTTTGATTGAGGTATTATTTTCAAATTTTCGAAGGCAGGTAAAGGTAACGCACCTAGAGGTCAGTGAGCGAAATCGTGACATTCACCTGTTGTCTTGGTTTCGTGCTTTACGGTCGCTAGGTTACAATCCAAAGCAGAAAATAAGATCCGGATGCTCAGCGAACCTCAATGAAACCCTCAAGTCTACATTCGAATTCATGACTTTGAATCGGGCGCCAATCGGGCAAAGAGAGAGACAGGGAGAAATTTCCTATTGTTGGCGGGCGGAGGACGACCTGTTGCGCCAGCTCGAATTATATGAAGTCGCGACAGCCGGAGACAACGGATTTTACAGCGCGAGTTGCTCGCTTTGTTGTCTGTCTCTGTGTGTGAGGAGGACACGCAAAAGACACCAGACATTTTAATAGCACGGTAAGATCAATGGGGAAATTATGTTGTGCGTGTCTGCTGCATAGCAGATTCGCATGTGGCCAAGCAAGCGAGTGTTGATTCGCGCGACCGTTGAATTTCAATGGATTCCTGAACTTGCTTTAGCCGCTCAAATGTCGCCTGATTTTTGCGAAAAGCATGTGAGCGCTAAAAAGGATAGAACTCGTGCAAATGCCCAGTCCCGCGCTATCATTTTACAGATACACACTGACCAAATTTTCTTTTAGAAAACTCTCCTTACATGTATATGGTTTTCAGTTACCTTATTCACATCTATTTAGTTATATTTAGTTATTAGTCGCCCCAATAATTTGCTGTCCCGGTAAAGTTTATCAGTAACTACAACAACAGGTAAATAAAAAAGACACAACATCATGGCCAAGGCAAAACGAGCAGCAGCCCCTGCCAAGAAGGCGCCGGCAACGAAGAGACAGCCAGCAAGGGGAAAGGGCAAATCGGCTAAAAAGTCACCTGAGGACGAGGATGACGAGGTCTACGAAGTTGAAGCTATTCTAGAGCATCGAAACAACTCCGCGCTCGGCGACGAATACTACGTCAAATGGGTTGGCTATCCAAGTACCCAAAACTCGTGGGAACCTTTAGGCAACATTCTGGCGCCTAAATTGGTTCAAGAGTTTAAAGATCGAAGGGCCCAATCAGAAGCTGAAAAAGCTAGCAAACCTACCAAGGGCAGCACCAGGGTAGGCAGAGCGGCTGCTGCCAAGTCGTCACCCCCAAAGCCAAGTAAGTCACCAGCCAGGACTAATACTGCGCCCAAGTCACCATCTGAATTAATTTCTAAGTCACCTGCCAGATCGACCGCCAAGTCACCCACAAAACCGATCGCCAAGTCACCTACAAAACCGATCGCCAAGTCACCCACCCGCTCGGCCAACAGGTCGCCTGTTGCCAAATCTCCGGTTACTAGATCGCCTGTTGACACTCCTAAGCCAGCAGCTAGACAGGCATCAACTAGGAACAGGAGCTCAAAGGCTGCGGCGAAGCCAATTATTTTGAAACCTATTCCAATGAAGAGAAAGAGCGTAGGCCGGAAAAGCATCACCGGTTTGATTCCTAAGACTCGCGGTGCACCTAAGGCAACTGCTTCGGCCGCTACTGGCTCTGCGACTGTGACAAAGCTGAGCCGGAAGGACGAGAAAAAGTACATTTTAAAGGAGGACGAGCCACTTGTGCTGTCCGATGTTAACAATTTGAAAGTCATTGACAATTCAACGATAGAAAAATCACTTACATTTCAAGGTGTCTACAGAGACAAGCCGATCATCATCAAGCTAGACAAGACAGTCATACAGGAGGACCCAATGATGGAAGCGCTCGAAGATCCAAAGACTAATATTATGACTCAGTTCATCAACGATGTCTACTCTGAACACTCGATATCTCCACCTATCGGCACCGCTGACTCCTTGACAGGTCTCAAGGCAACTGTTGTTTATCCTGCCAATGAAACCGCCATCAAGAAATATTCTAGAACTGAGAAGATCTTATTCAGCGAGACAGCCGACCTGTATAACCAAGTTGTTGAACCATGGATTATACAGAAGCTCGATCAAGAAAAAGACTATAACCAATGGGTGTATAATATTTTAGATGGAAAGTCAGAAAAGAATCGGGTAGTTTTAAATGATTCAGACCAAGACAAGGGTTTCATGTTGGTGAAAGATTTGAAGAGCATTGATGATAGCTGCATCAAGCTCCTAGCTATCCCACATCGTTTGGATCTGAAGTCTTTACGAGACTTGAACGAGGAACACTTGCCATTGTTGCGAAACATCCTGGAGAAGGGATCTAAAACAATCAAGCAAAAGTTTATCAAGGGCAAGTCGGGAAACGTTCGTGCATTCATCCATTACCATCCATCCTTTTACTTCTTTCATGTTCACTTTGAAGTGATTGATCCCAATTACTACCATTGCAGTGATCGCGACAACCTGCTTGAGAAAGTCATCAACAACATTGAACTCTTGCCGGACTACTATCAGAGGGCAACCCTGACATACCCTCTTCCAATCAATGGAGATTTATTTCAGGAGATTGAGAGATCACAAACTGAATCGGACAGTGGCACTGATGCATTTTAACCATGACAAGTGAAGAAATTTTCGCAAGAGCAAATTTGAACCACCATTTTCATTCCATAAAACCATATCAACCCCGTACTAGATCCATAACTAAAAACCAACACACAGCCTCGCAAATAAAAACACGAAACACACACTCAAAAACCACGAACAGTTCATTTATAGCATTTAAATCAGATTGAAACAATCAATATATTACATAGAAATGTGATCATTTCATTAGACAAAACAGAATCTATCCTACGAGTTGTTTTTTTCTAGCACCGCAAACTGAACAGAATCTATGCATCTTTCTTGGGTCCTAGCTTGCACACAAGGTCGCCTCTTGAATGTGCCATCACTTTTCTGCAAAGACTACAATAAGCTAGTTTCGGCAAGCTAGTTAAACGAGTCTTGTGGGCCTCATGTGTGTGTGAGAGAGAGAGAGAGAGAAAGAAACCAGTGCTAACTCAATGGCGCCTAGCGACAAGTTCCGCGTGTCGCTTGTTGCGCCTAGCGCCTTGGGCGCCCCTTTGCTGATGTGGTACTCCTTAGTTTGGCCTTGTTGACAATTTAAAAATACAAAGATCACAGATCCACTTTCTATCTGATAACTGAATATTTACTTCAAAATAAGCATAAGATGTAATCAGATGATGATGCAATAAGATCGATTTGAGGGTAATTTTATACTTTAAAGAGTAGGAAAATTCAAGAATGTAAATGTATCTCTTAAGCTGATATCATTGGGGGTTTGTATTTATGTCGTAGCTCGAGTTTTGTCAAGATGGCAACACCCCAGCAAACCCAATTCACATCAAGAAGTAGTGATAAAAGTAGTCGAATCTTAGGAACCAGTGCTACTCCAACAACTCCATTTGCACCTGTAGTTGCAGCAACAGCAAATGGAGGCAACAATAACAATGGCCTGTTGCCATCAACACCAAGCCAACAAAACCCAAATGATCCAAGTAACCCATCGGCAATCATTCAAGCGGCGGTCTCCTCGACGGCGGAGCGAGCTCAAAAACAGAGGCCTCAAAGGAAGGTGCCAAAGCCAATGGATAAGCCTCCAATATCATTGTATTATTTAACATTGCAGAATCCAATTAGACGATTGTGTATTAGTATTGTGGATTGGAAACCATTTGATTGGTTTATATTGTTTGCAATCATTTTGAATTGTTTCGTTTTAGGCTTCTACACTCCATATCCAAATGGTGACTCAAATCAGACAAACTCTCTATTAGAATTGATTGAATACATATTTTTGGTTATATTTACAGTTGAGTGTGTAATGAAAATTATAGCCTACGGATTTGCCTTTCACCAGGGCGCCTACCTGAGCTCCGCCTGGAACGTGTTAGATTTTATCATTGTGGTTGTGGGTATTTTCTCCACCCTGTTGAGTTTGTTTCAAAAGGAGGGAAACTTTGACGTTAAGGCATTCAGAGCATTCAGAGTGCTAAGGCCGCTCCGTTTGGTTAGTGGGGTTCCCTCGTTACAGATCGTGTTGAACTCCATTGTTAAGGCAATGCTCCCCTTATTGCATATCGCGCTTTTAGTTATATTTGTCATTGTTATCTACGCAATCATTGGCCTCGAGTTGTTTAGCGGCAAGATGCATCAAACTTGTGTAAACGTAATCACAGGCGATCTAATGGACGCTCCGCATCCATGCGGAATCAATGGATTCAAATGCGACGAGAGCCAAAACCTAGAGTGTCGCGGCGGATGGGAGGGTCCCAATTTTGGCATCACAAACTTTGACAACTTTGGTCTCGCCATGTTGACTGTATTTCAGTGTGTAACAAACGAGGGATGGACCACCGTGATGTACAACATAAACGACGCCATTGGAAACTCCTGGCCTTGGATCTATTTCATCTCACTTGTTATTGTTGGCTCCTTCTTCGTTATGAACTTGGTTCTTGGTGTTCTGTCGGGTGAGTTCTCGAAGGAGAGAGAGAAGGCCAAGGCTAGAGGCGACTTTCACAAGTTGCGCGAGAAGAAGCAAATCGAGGAGGATCTAAGGGGTTATTTGGATTGGATTACGCACGCTGAGGATATTGAGCCAGATTATGCAACTGGCGCAGGTGGCGGGGTTGCAGGTTACCTGGGCGCGCAGCATCATCCTCACCACTACCCAAAGGGTCAGTCGCCATTGAGTCAGTTAGCAGGTGGCGCCACGCCCACTCTTGCTCAAGTCCAACAGTTTCAAAGTCAACGCCGCCAACTGGCCGCCATGTTATCCCAAAGGGAGCAGCAGCAGCAGCAGCAGCAACAACAACAACAACAACAAAATCAACAGCAAAGACCAAATTCAAGTGCCTCGATTAGCTTCGATCAGGTGAGCACAACAGAACAGGAGAAGGTCGATATTCAGAGTGTTAACAACATGTTTGCTCGTTTGTTTCAAGCCTCATCAAAAGTATCCAGATTGAGAGGAGATACTCTATTCAGTTCTCGCATGGCCAATAGTCAGCAAAATTTAAACCAGCTCCAATCGCAACCTAGCGCCGATGGCCGCACAACAGGTAACTCGGTTGGCGCGGCACTAGGATCAACCTGTTGCGGCAACCTGTTTAGCAACTGGGCCACATACAAGCGCCAATTGGGCAGAACCAACCGAAGGGTTAGAAGAAGGTGCCGGAAGTGGTGCAAGTCGCAAACCTTGTACTGGGCAGTGATTGTGCTGGTCTTTTTGAACACACTAACCCTTGTTTCTGAACACTATCGGCAGCCGTTGTGGTTGGATGACTTTCAGGAGATGTGCAATAGGATATTTGTCACCCTATTTACGCTTGAAATGTTCCTCAAGATGTACTCACTAGGATTTCAGGGATATTTTGTTAGTTTATTCAACAGATTTGACTGCTTTGTGGTTATATCGTCGATTTTAGAATTGCTACTAACCAATTTGAACATCATGATGCCACTTGGAGTCTCGGTGCTGAGATGTGTCCGCTTGTTGAGAATATTCAAGGTAACCAAGTACTGGTTTTCCCTGAGAAATTTGGTCGCTTCTCTAATCAACTCAATGAGAGCAATTGCAAGTTTGCTGCTACTATTGTTCCTGTTCATAGTTATATTTGCCCTGTTGGGTATGCAAGTTTTTGGCGGAAAGTTTGCCGAAACTACATCGGGAATAGAGGAGATGCACCGAAGTAATTTTGATACATTTAGCCAGTCGCTGTTAACTGTGTTCCAAATATTGACAGGCGAAGATTGGAACGAGGTTATGTACATTGGAATCAACGCTTATGGTGGAGTTAATTCAATCGGTATTTGGGCCAGTCTATTCTTTATCGTCCTATTCATTTGCGGTAACTACATCCTGCTAAACGTTTTCTTGGCCATTGCAGTTGACAATTTGGCGGATGGAGAAAACTTGACGGCCATAGAGAAAGCGGAGGGCGAAGCCGAGGGAGACGCCGAGAGACAGAAGGAGGAGAACAAGGCTAAGTTGAAGGCTTTGAAGAGACGTCGACGGCTGAGCAAGTTGCGTCGATTGAAGAAAAAGATCAAATATGCACCTGGAATCGACAAGGATCCCAACTTGGATCCAGACAAGACAAAATCATCGAAGAATGTGCCCGCAATCAATGAGCCGAAAGACACGCCAACAGGTGAGAAGGCCCAAGGAACTTCCGGCGGAAAGAATGAGGCTAAGCTTAAGACAAGCACAAAAGACAAGGAAGAGAACGAGGAGGAAGATTTTGAGGATGTTGACGAGGACGAGGAAGACGACGAGGACGAAGTTGACGATGACGAGGAATTGGAGGATGTCGACGGGGAGCTCGGCGAGGACGATGAGGACGGCGAGATTGACGACGAGGAAGATGATGAGCTCGATGCTGAGCTCGAGATCGACACTGACACAGCAAGCGAGGATAGTCGTCGTAAAGCAACAGGTGGCGAGTCCACAGGTGACAAGAGCAATCAGAATACAACCACCACCAACACGACGACAAAGCAAGAGCCAACTCCAGGTACAAAGGGCACGAGTAACTTGTTGCAGGTGCCCGCCACGGGGCCGCCGCAAGGGAGCAAGCTCAAGGCCAAAGTCATTGGGACTAATGCTAACGGGGTCAATGTTAACAAGTCGAACCAACAGCAGTCATCGTCGTCGAACAATGAAATTGAAAACGGCCAGGCGGGAATGATTGATCAGCATCCGCCGTCCGAAGCGGACGCCTCGAGTGTTGGTGCTCCCGAATCAGAGGTCAAGTTTAAACCAAGACTTAGGCCAAGGAGAATGAGTGAGTTGGGTAGAATTAAGACCAAAGTTAAGCCAATACCAAAGTTTACCTCGTTCTTTATATTCACTCATGAGAACAAATTTAGAAGGTTCTGTCACAAGGTAATTAATCACAGGTATTTCAGCAACGTGGTTTTGGTTTGCATTCTAATCTCGTCGGCCATGTTAGCTGCTGAGGATCCCATCATCGAGCACTCGTATCGGAATAATGTACTCAATTTATTTGACGTTGGATTTACCACTATCTTTACAATTGAAATTGCCCTCAAGACCATAACCGATGGATTTGTTCTACACGAGGGATCATTCTGTCGCAGTGCCTTCAACATGTTGGATCTATTTGTCGTCTGCTGCTCCCTACTCTCCTTCACCTTTCTCCAAAAACTCTCGGTGATCAAGATTTTCCGAGTGGTTCGAGTTATGAGACCACTGAGGGCTATCAATAGAGCTAAAGGATTGAAGCATGTGGTTAGTTGCGTCATTGTGGCCATCAAGACCATTGGTAATATTATACTCATCACCTTCCTATTGAACTTTATGTTTGCCACCATCGGAGTCCAGCTATTCAAGGGAACCTTTTACTCTTGCACCGATACGAGCAAGTTGACGCGCGAAGATTGCGTTGCTCACAGGCTATACTTCCAATCGGCCGACATAGATTTACCCAAGATGGACGAACGAAGTTGGCAATTGAACGAGTTTAACTTCAACGATGTTGGCCAGGGAATGCTGACCCTCTTTACCGTGTCCACCTTTGAGGGGTGGCCAAATTTACTCTACGTGGCCATTGACTCAACCGCAGAGGACGTCGGCGGCCTGTTGAATCACCGCCAGGTGGTTGCGGTGTTCTTTATAATCTACATCATTGTGGTTGCATTTTTTATGGTCAATATCTTTGTTGGTTTTGTCATTGTCACATTCCAGAATGAAGGTGAACAGGAGTACAAAAATTGTGAATTGGACAAGAATCAGCGAGCCTGCATTGAGTTTGCCCTCAAGGCGAGACCCAATCGTCGCTATATACCGCATCAAAAGTTTCAATACAAAGTTTGGTCCTTTGTAACCTCAAAATCGTTTGAATATTTTATCATGGTATTGATTATGGTCAACACTATTACACTGGCGATGAAGTATCACGGCCAACCGCCAGCTTATTCGGCGGTTTTGGACACTTTAAATATTATATTTACTTTGCTGTTTGCACTAGAGTCACTGCTCAAGGTGATTGCTTTTAAATTCAAGAATTACTTTAGCGATCCCTGGAATTGCTTCGACTTTGCCATTGTGTTGGGTAGTATTATTGACATTGCCTACAGTAAGGCGGAGAATCCCATTGCTAGCGCATTCACTCCATCCAACTCGACTTCAACACCTGGAGGCCACCCACCCGGCAGGTGGTCGTTTCTTACCCAACCAATCAATAGCTTTCAGCAACAGCAGCAGCAGCAACAACATGCAGCCCAGATTGAGGCCAAAAACTTCATTAGCATTAACTTTTTCCGTTTATTTAGAGTAATGCGGTTGATCAAGTTATTGAGTAGAGGAGAGGGAATCAAGACACTGCTTTGGACATTCGTCAAGTCGTTCCAAGCTTTGCCCTATGTCGCCTTGTTGATTCTAATGTTGTTCTTTATTTATGCAGTCATTGGAATGCAAGTTTTCGGCAAGATTGCTCTCAATGATGACACCGAAATCCATCGCAACAATAACTTCCAAACCTTTCCGCAAGCCATCCTCGTGCTCTTTCGCTCGGCAACAGGTGAGGCGTGGCAGCTGGTTATGTTAGCCTGCATGCACTCGGCGGATGCCAAATGCGACCCCAGATCCATAGAGGACGAGCCAGTGGTGATAACAGGAAACGGCGACTCACTGATCATTGAAAATCCCACTCCTAATGCGACCACAACCACGAGCGCCACGACAACAACTTCAGCTCAAACCGCACCACCAATTCCAATGCCAACCACGACAACCAAGCCGAGTTCATTGAGAACTCCCCACTTGGGTGTTACACTAACCAAATATGGCGACTCTGAGAAACCACTGACTGTGATTCACAACTCAGTGGTTGCCAATGTAAACTGGTTACGTAAGAATGCGACCTCCAGTCTCAGAGTTTACAGTGATCTCTATGTGAATGGGACAACAGGTGGCGGTGGTGCTGAAAGTAACAGAACCGATTACCTGGGACTGAGGAGATCACATGAGTATTTAAGTCAATTTAAGAGACATAATGCAACTACAACCACCACAACTACCACGGAATCGCCCCTTGATGGTGGAGATAGTGCTGAGCCCATTTGTGGCACAGACTTTGCTGTGCCCTACTTCATCACATTCTATGTGCTCTGCTCCTTCCTCATCATCAATTTATTTGTGGCTGTCATCATGGATAACTTCGATTACCTAACAAGAGATTGGTCAATCCTGGGTCCCCATCATTTGGAGGAGTTTGTTAGACTTTGGTCCGAGTATGATCCGGACGCAAAGGGACGCATCAAGCATTTGGATGTGGTCACCTTGTTGCGGAAGATTTCCCCGCCACTGGGTTTCGGAAAACTGTGTCCTCATAGGATCGCTTGCAAGCGATTGGTTAGCATGAATATGCCGTTGAACAACGATGGTACTGTAATGTTTAACGCCACTCTCTTTGCCATCGTCAGAACCTCGCTTCATATAAAGACGGACGGAAATATCGACGACTGTAACGAGCAACTGCGAGCTATAATACGAAAGATTTGGAAACGCACACCTAGCAAGCTACTGGACGAGGTAGTTCCGCCGGCAAGCGACGAGGATGTCACGGTGGGCAAGTTTTACGCCACTTTCCTCATTCAGGACTACTTCCGGCGCTTCAAGAAAAAGAAGATTGAACGGGAGAGGGCCGGAAACCACGAGGATGCCAACACGGTGGCCTTGCAAGCAGGTATCAGAGGCTTGCATGAGTTTGGACCGAAGATTAGGCGAGCTATTTCCGGTAATCTGGACGAAGATAACTTTGGATCGCCGGACGAGGAGCCAACTCATCGACGTAATCATTCGCTTTTCGGCTCAGTTTGGTCCACCGTTCGGGGCAAGCGACTCCAGTTGCCCGGAAGTGAGGTGACACTAAACGGAGCTTTGCCTTCGTCGTCTGCGCAACAGATGCCACTAGCGAGCAGCTCCTTCGCCGCAAGTCCCTACTCAATGGCAAGTTTGACAATGGACCAGCATCAGCATTTGAGATCGCTAAACATGGATCATTACAATGACAACAGATCGCAGTCAGCGCATGTTGGCTCAGGTAACAATAACCAGCAATTGAGAAACACAACCAGCTCGCCGAGTTATGGCGGAAGTCGCGACTTGTATGGCGGCGTTTACCTGGGCGAACCGGAGCCGGCTGTGCTCATGAGCTCCCCGGTTGGCGGCTATTACACAGCAATGGGAGGCGAAGTATCGGCCTCGCCCGGAAGTAATCTCAACAGGTTGCTTTACGAGCAAGCCGGACTTGGCAACTATAATAGGTACTCGGCTGACTTGATGAGAACGGCGCGAGGTGAGCTAATCAATGCTCTCGGCATGACACCCGATGAACTGGAGCAAGCGGCAGGCAATATTCTGCGCCGTAATCAGCAAAACCAACAGGGGCGCTGATGTTCTAACTTTGTTGATAAATTCTTTAAATAAAATTGATGTTATATATCTGATATGAGATTCACGCCGTGTGTATGGTCGACGCGGGATGCCATGGGACGTTAACGTGGCATTCGGCAACTTGATATCGCAATCAATACCAAAGTTTGTAGCATCAGATTGTTGGCGTTGGCAACGAGATCGCGACCAGTGTCCCTGTGATATGCACCATACTGGCTGTGCAAGGGTTTCCCATTCATTAGTTGACAACTTGATAAACTGTATGGCGCTCACGTGCAAAATTCTTACACAGTGCCAAATGCGGGGGCACACCAACTCCACTATACCGGTAGTGCGGATAGCTCCCGTTTGTAATACGGTCATTGAGGTTTATTTTCATCATCAGACTGTTTTTAGTAGCCCAAAACAAAACAACAAAACGTGCAATTTGACCAAAAACAGCAACATTTGCACGATTGAGCTTGTTTCGTGCAGGAGAATACGGGGAATTTTTGTCGTCTCTCTCCATTATCCCCAGTTTATCCCTTGCATGAAAAAAATCTTGGCCTTCAAAGGGGAAGAAAAAGTGCCTCAGGGGGTGAAAATCTAAATCAATGGATATCCTGAACAAAATTATTCCCTTTTATCATGAACTTTTGGCTTTTGTATCAAATAAGTAAACTACACACATTCAGGAGCAAGAATGTGGACCAATCTCTCACAATTAAGTTCAAAGCCAGACCGAAAGCTAGTGCTTTGTGTAGACCTCACGGCTGGTTATATCGATGTCCAAGAGAGATAAGAAACTAACCCATTGTTTAGAGGGGCAGGCATTGGATTTCAGAGAACGAGAAGATAAATACATGCTCAAATAATACGAGGAAGTGTGAGGCAAGAATCAAATGAAATGAAACAACCACCATAACAATTAGATCCGGCTACCTTGAAAGAGTAACGATTCTATTTATAGCATCCAAAATACTTCTTGTCAATTATAAACCAACCTATCTTGCAATAGATTGTCTCAAATTGGTAAAGAAACTGCAATATAATGTCACGATCTGTTACTACCCAAACATGGGCTTTAATTCGAAGATACTCAATTTCTCAACTAAGAACGCCACTATGGCCTCTTTTACGGGTACTCCTCTGGCCGGCACTTATTATTGGCCTCAACTATTTCGTTATAATGGAGTTCAAGGATATCGGCTTCCCTTTCGAAACCCTACCCTCCATCATGATTTGGATTGTTACAGTTAGTCACTTTTATCACTTTGCCAATTGGCTAGCAATTGATCGTGAGTTTGGAATGAAAAGTTTGCTCATTTCCATGGGCCTTAGACGGCGATCATATTATCTAGCAAATTCAATATGTGTTATACTTACACTATTGCCAATATTAGTATCCGTCATTCATATGTCCATCTGGTATATATTTACCGAATCACTAGCGTCAAATCTTGAAATAGGACTCATATTCATCTTATTTGTTATCCATTTCAATGCCTGGATCTTTGTTAGCTCCTCAATATTAACCTCATCAAGATTTGCACCACTCTCATTGATAGTGCTATTCTTGCAAGTATTCTTTCATGACGCAATCCTCTGGATCTCAGTGAGAGTTAGCGATCCTCTCAAGGTAGTGGTGTTATTTCTCGCCTCCATCTCACCCTATGAATCAATAGCAATTTTATGTGATAGCTACACCGTTTGCAAACATTGCGATGAAACTCGAGTTAGTCAAGATGGAAAGTATGTAAGTCAGCCGGTGAAACTGATCTTGATTGCCATGGTGGTCTGGTCTCTGATTGCTCATTTGTTTGCCAGGTGGTTCGAGGAGGTGTGTCCGTGGCAAGAGGATGCAGACATCAAGTCGCCGCTCTTCTGTCTTGAAGGCCTGCTATTTAACAGGTCGTCTAGTCAAAGTAGCAGTAAGTTAGAACCTGAAACCAAGAGAAACATCAAATTTTTTGAGCAGTCAATTAGTGAGCGTGAGAAGGGAATAGAAATCAACAGGTTGAGCAAATCTTTCAATGACGTAGAGGTTGTTAACGATTTGTCACTAAATATTTATCGCGGAGAAACAACTCTATTGTTGGGACACAACGGAGCAGGTAAAACTACATTGATGAACATAATACTTGGGAGGCTCAGTCCAGATAAAGGACGTGTCATCTTTAAAAGCTCGATATTTGGTAAGAAGCGAACAAGTGTCGGAGTGTGTCCGCAAACGAGTATACTAGACAAGTATTTGAATGTAAGACAGCACCTAGAGCTGATTATTGATATTAAGAACTGTGATATGGCCGGGTATCAAAAGTATGCTCATATAATGGCGACCATAGAAGATGTTAGTTTATCGCAACACGTGAACAAGTTGCCTGACCAACTATCAGGTGGCATGAAGCGGAAGTTAAGCTTGGCCATGGCATTTGTTGGCAACTCTACGATACTGATCCTTGACGAGCCAAGCTCAGGTTTAGATCCAGACTCTCGAGTGTTCATTTGGAATGCGATCCGAAAGTATCGCGCCGATCGCACGGTCCTACTCTCTACACAGCACATGGAAGAAGCCGACTACTTGGGCGACCGGATCGCTATAATGAGAGAGGGTCGCATTGTTTGCTGCGGTTCGTCCACCTTCTTAACACATATATTTGGCTCAGGGTACAAGCTTAGAATCGAATGCTCTCCAAATAGAAAAGACGAAATCTTGACACTTATTAGACAATACTTCAAGTACGCCAAGACCAATAACGAAGATACCAAAGTGATACAAGCAGCCAACAAATCAACGAGTGTCGATATAGTGGTTGAGCTAGGCGACGGCGGATCACCGGAGGTCGAAGCTAAGATGATCAACCTGTTGGAGAAAATTGAGAGCCAATCACAATCTCTAGGCATTAAGTCACATGGCCTGAAGAGTTCATCTTTGGAGGATGTCTTGATGAGAACTAGCGATGAAGAGCTAAAGGCAAATGGCGCTCAAGATGGCAATGAGATCAAAACTCCTGCTCAAGTTTCTCTGAAGATGATAACAAACTCGACAACCGATCATATCAAGAATCTTACCATGCCCAAGGTTAGCAAATCATCAACCAAATTATCAAATCTATTATCTGCCCTTTTAATGAAGCATATCAACATATATAAAAGAGATTGGATCAGTCTATTGATATATCGAATTGCGGTTCCCGCCTTGATGCTGCTACTCCTAATCCACAGATGGAACACCGAACTGCTTCTTACAAATGAATTTTACCCTCACCTATTGATCTCGCTGATTGTCATGCACTATATTTACTATCCAACCTCAGAGCGAGTTAGCAAGTTTAAGGCGATGCAGCTAACAAGTGACGCAAACTTTCTGCTCTATTGGATCGCACAATTCATTGCAGATATACCATCGGCTTTAATTGGAGTTTTGATTGTTAATCTAATGTTGAGATTAGCGGCAAAAATTATATTCTTGCAGCCGATTTACCAAGTTCACCTCATCCTATCGGCCGCTATGTTTATGTTACATATTAGCTCTTCCATCTTCAGTTACGTGATCTCAACGATGTTTAAAGAGGCTAGCGTCGGCTACTTTTGTATGCTTCTCGCCTCCAGCTGGTTCATCAATAGGGTTTTACTACTATTTAGATTAGCAGTCAAGAGAGATCTTTCATTCATCAATAATATATTGCTCAGAGTTTTTACCGCCATCCTACCGACAGATGCATATCAATATATTGTACATGGACTTAGTGCTGATTGCTATGTAAAACCGGAAACAACAAACAAGTGCGTGGTGAGAAGCGACCTTACAATCTCACCAATTATCTTTGGCTTTAGCGCACTTTTTGGTCAGGCAATCGTTTACAGCTTGTTGCTTTATATCGTGGAGAGCAACAATTTGGATCTATGGTATTATTTGAACCCGAAATATTATTTAAAAACTCCCATAAGCATTGCACAAGAATTCCAAGAAATAGATCAGGATGTGCAAGATGAAATGTGCAAAGCTATGAATTTAATCAAGAATGTCTCAACAAACACTCACAGCCTGGTGGCTGCCGACTTGAAGAAGTCTTATGTCAGGGGCAAACCTGTAATCAATGACCTATCCTTCACTGTCAACCGAGGCGAGTGCTTTGGACTGCTTGGTGTCAATGGCGCAGGTAAATCGACTACCTTCTCGATCATTGCGGCCGAGATTGGGTTAGATTCAGGACGAATCTGGCTGAATGGTCACTACATTACAGACAATATAGACACCTATCGCAGCAAGCTCGGCTATGGGCCGCAGTCTAACCCTGACATGTCGCTGAGTCCCTACGAGGCCCTTTGCTTGATGGCCCGTTTAAGAAGTGTAGACGTGCAAAACATTCCTAGTCTGGTAAACTCGGCTCTCGAGGTGTTGGATATGTCTGAGCACTCGCACAAGACTGTAAAATCACTGAGCGGCGGCACCAAGCGGAAGTTGGCTCTTGGCATGGCGTTCATTGGTAATCCAAGTTTGTTGGCGTTGGACGAGCCGACGGCCGGGGTTGACCCGATCGCTCGTCGTGGTATCTGGCAACTGCTTAAGTCTCTGAGAAGTCACGGCGGAGTTTCGGTGGTGATTAGCTCGCACGCCATGGAAGAGTGCGAGGCCATATGCGACCGGGTTGCCATCATGGCTCGCGGTCGGCTCAGGTGTATCGGGTCGTTTCTGCATTTGAGATCAAAGTTTTCTCAAGGTTGCAGCATCAAGGTTCAATTTAGTCAGGCCAAACTATTAGGCTCCAATGGAACGTTGAGTGAAAGTTACCTAACCATCAACGAGATCATTCTAGAGCTCAAATCTAGTCTGGAGTCCGTACTGGGCGCCGCAGTTAGATTGGTGGACACAAACATAAACTCGGCCACTTTCAATATCTCAGACGATCATGTGAAAAGGTCCACTTTGTTCAAAATACTGAAGCAGGCAAAGAGGAAGCATGCAAATTTGAGTTACATGATAAACGACTCGTCACTACAGGACATTTTTATCGCCTTGGCACGAGAGCAACAGGAGTTAAGTTGAAACATCAGCGTTTAGTGTGGCTAGTCGTCCGACAGACACCAAGTTGGAGTGATAACATAGTAACAATTTTGCACCGTTTTGCTTGTTGCCTAGAGCGCCCTTATGGAAAGGCCACCTGTAACTGCGGTGAAACGCTATTTTAGGGGATTGTGCACGATCTTCCAGTCTGGGCGGCCTTTGATGTCGTCAGCCTCGTCTCGACTCGTTGACAGGTCGACGAATGGAGTGAAAAGTTGGTACATTCCCCGAAACCCTTTGAAATGTAGTGAATTACCTGAGTAAGTAAAAGGTTTAAGGCAAACCCAATTTGAATCCTTGAAATCGATAATCGAACAACCTCAACAGAGATCTGTACACGAAACTCTCCAACATGCATCTTTCGACTTTTGTAGTCTTGGCACTTGCAAGCGTGATGTTTGCGCAACAATTGCACGCCGGAAAACTCATCAATTGGGTCAAGATTAGACAACAAGACGAGGAGAACATAAGGCGAATCTATGGACCCAGGGTGAACTTTTTTGATCAACTTCTTTGCGGGGACAAGGCTCAACAGGATGAGGCCGAATTGCATGGCAAGAAGATCAGTGATGCCTTCAAGCGGATCGAGGCAGATCTCCAGAGGGATATCACTCACAAGTATCGTGCTACAAAGAATGGAGTAGTCGATTACGATTCATTATTCGACAAATTAAAACGTAAAGTTCCAAGTATGCATGGCCTCTCTCCCAAAGCTAGAAGCGCGTATGAGCAGCTGATCCAAATGGACCCAAAGAGATGCGACAAGATCGCCTTGGACAACATGAAGTCCAATATTCGAGACGCAGATTTATCCTGGTTTATCAAATCAAATCGGTGGACTCGCTCGGTACCACCATATTTCGTCCAAAGATTGATAGCGATAAAATTCCACCAGCAAGTGACACATTGCGGTCGCAATGGGAAGCAACAAGTTCAAGTCTAACAAGTGTCAGTTAGTTTTGCTTTGTCGCCCTTTATGATGAGTGCACAGCTCCCCCATTAAACTCAAATATATCTCCCTCGTCATGTCTCACAACAACCTCATTTCCAATGTACCTTGTACCGCGTGTCTCGTTAGAGATTGCGGTCGGCTGATAGGTTTTCTTGTGTTTTCTCGGCCAATTAGCTCGTTACTATATCATAGCTGGAGGTATCCACGATATTAAAGTGGATTCGCGGTTGGTGATAACTCATGGGTTGCAGAAATGTTAGTGAGGTTTCTTTAGAAATGGTTGCACAGAATGGGCGCACAAAGCGCGATTTACAGATTTCGCTAAAAATGAGCATTCTCGCGTTGTATCCTCGTGTGGTGCATGCGTCAAGTGGCCTGCTATCGGCCACCGCTAAAGAACTCGGAATTAAAGATGACGATGCATTGCTACTTCATAGAAATTGCCACCGATAAACTAATAATCTATTTCTAACAAGTCTCGATTGACCGCCACGAAAGTTAGAGTGTTACTTTTCATCATTGTTGCAGTTAGATAAACACATAATTTGAAAGAATTTCATCGGAAACCTTCTGACATATCCATCCGAATTCTCAAGAGCACAAACAACAAACATGGCAACTTTACCAAAGGAAATTTTCAATCATGGAATGGATATTTGTAGCCAATTCTATGACAAGGCATGCTGTTCGAAATTAATTCACAATTTGGACTACCAAGATGCCGAGTGTCTCAAGATGTTTGCAGCCAAGTCGTTGGGATATGGAATTGTGGTCGGCGCCTCTTTAGTGAAACTTCCACAGGTGTTCAAGATTTTGGGTGCAAAGAGTGGAGCTGGAATTACAATATTTGGAGTTCTACTCGAACTAATGGCAATCACATTCAATGCCTGCTATAGCTTCAGGAATAATTTTCCATTCTCAGCTTGGGGCGAGGCAATCTTTTTGGCGATTGAAACTGGGCTGATTGCTTTCCTTGTCTTGTGGTACGACGGAATCAAGGGAAAGGCACTGACATTTGTTACACTCTACGCAAGTGTGGTTTATTTTTTGAGCCACCCAACTATGGTTCCGAAAGAGACAATGTGGTACCTGCAATTCACTGTCTTGCCACTAGCAGTGACGGGCAAACTTTTCCAAGCTGTCAAAAACTACAAGGCCCAACATACAGGCCAACTGTCGGCCGTCACAGCTTGGGCCATCTTTGCCGGCTCATTGACTAGGATCTTTACAACCATCCAAGAAACTGGCGACCTATTAACTGCGACCACCTTTGTATTCGCAGCCTCGGCTAATGCAATTATAGCTCTTCAAGTTTTCTATTATCGCAAACTTACTCAAAAATTCATGGAGAAAGGACAGAAGAAGAAGAAGAACTAAGACAAGACGAACGACAAGTAGGTTTAGCAAATTGTAAATGTTTATTATTGAATAATATAAAACATGTCAACAAAAGGAGATTCGCTGATTATTCGGATTTGCTTATTGTTCAGTCCATTTGATATTGGATTTGATGCTCCATGTCATGTATACAGTCTACATAATTTCTCAAGCTGCCTCGCCATTCACTACCTCATCGGGATAGTAAACCTTGCGTTTCTTTCCACCCAGCGACAAGCCAACCTTCAACGGTGGCAATCCACCTTTCTTCTTGGGTATAGAATACATTGGCTTGTACATTTCCGCGAATTGAACTTGCTTTTGGATGCGTTGTGACTCTTCACATTCGATGGGACGATTCAGCAGGCTCTCATAAGTTTGGGTCGCCATATCACGAGTTTCAGGCTTGCACATAGTGCCAAAACTTAGCGTCTTGACCGGAGGTCCAGTTGTTGATGCAACGGAATCAACCGCCTCAACTGCACAATCGCTAACAGGCTCTTCGACTTCACCTGTTACATCAATATCGAAGTCGTCGTCTGTTTCATCGATGTCTGTCACCTCGTTTAATGTTCTTTTTTTGCTTGTTTTCTTGCTTTTGCTATCCTTCTTGACCACCGTTTTCTTGGGGCGATTCTTCTGACTATCCTTAGATTTGCGTGTTGCATTCTGGTAGTCATTCTCCTCATCGTCTGAGTCACTATTGACTCTATTTTTGTTTTTCTTTGCAAAGCGAGTTTGTTT
This sequence comes from Aculops lycopersici, assembly GCA_015350385.1. Taxonomy (NCBI): domain Eukaryota; kingdom Metazoa; phylum Arthropoda; class Arachnida; order Trombidiformes; family Eriophyidae; genus Aculops; species Aculops lycopersici. Next base: position 2,175,805 of record WNKI01000004.1, on the reverse strand, counting down.
CTTAACGGTTTTGGAGGTTGCAGTTCCTTCGGGAATATTTAAGTCATCATCATCACCGACATCGACAACAATATCACTCGAAGCTTGACTGGAGCGATCCTCTGGATAGAAAGGTGGCAAGTCATCTTCCTCTTTGTTCTTGTTGTTACCATTGATGTTGCAAGAGGATTTTGATCTCAGATTGGACAATTTAAGTCCAGCAGGTAATTGCGATAGACAATCCATTGTTTCCCGAACTATTTTTTGTACGCTATCAATATAGTTCATTGATTGCAAACAGATTTATTTAAATCTACTTGCACCTAGGATGCAATCGATTGCACAAGTATGGAATATATGAGTATTTTCGGTCGAAAGTTCGCTAGATGCGCTTATGTGTTGAATTGAGCGAGCTTATGTGTTGAAAATCGCGTGCACAACACGCGCATCATGGAGTTCGGACGTCGTGTCTGTTGCATCTACCTTGCATTGAGCATAACGGGTGCAAAATTCTTATAGGTCGCTACGTGACTCGGTCGGCGCTTCAGGTGGCTGTTCAGCTTGAGTGTCATCTTGAGATTTAGCCTCGCTATTTACATGATCAGAAGTCAGCTCATCTTTCCTCTTCGGGACGTAATCTGGATCCTCTGCCTGTGGAGGCGCAGGATCGTCGAGACAGGCGCGCTGCTCCTTCTGTAGGATTCTATCTCGACAAAGATACTGTTGCAAATGTTGATCTCGAGTGCCCCAATACCACTGCTCTATAAGATCTTCGTGCTTCTCAAGCAATTGCTCACATTGTTGCTTGAGTGCAGTGATCTCTGCTGAAGGGGAGTCCCAAAGTTCCTCTGGAATGCCCAAGTCAACCTTCACTCCCTTGTCGACGAGTTTATGTAGAGTCTTGAAAGTTGAACTCATGCCCTTAGCGAATCTGGTGCTATCCTTGCGCTCTTTGTGAATGTTGTACTCGAGTAACTTGTCGCAAACATTTTCCAAAGCCTCAATGTAGTAGACCTCGGATCTTGTGTAATTTGTGCGTTTCTTTGGGCCGTCAAGTCCGTAGCCAACTTCGATTACTGCGCTAGTTTGGCCGAGTTTCTCAAATCTATCCTGCAACTCGATGGTCAAATATTTGCAAGCTAGCGATTGGATTTGATGAAAGTTTGTCAGAAAAATGTCATGTCATATTATGTCATTTAATGAAGCCATTCTTAGGTGGCTACGATGAAGACTTACCCTCACATGGATTGGCGTACTTAACGCCGTACTCTTTATCCAAGAGTTCGTCTTGATTTGAATCACAGTTTGTTGCGTGAAATAAGTTAAGGAGTAGGAGGACCACGAGGTGGGGATAAATGCAAGTGATCCTCTGATTCTTCATTGTTTTAATTTGAAAACTTCATATCCTAATTACTAAACGATTTTTATTGAATTGATATAAATCTGGTTGGTTTGAATGATCAAGTTGTAATACTGATGAATAGATTGATCGGAGCCATAAAATCCAAATGACAGAACGCAGAATGAAAATATTATGATGTGTCAACGTGCCTTAGCTACAGGGCGCTGCAAAAATATGCAGCATTGAACGAACATTTATCGATATTTGTTCACGATTCAAGCCAATAAACGTGGTTTCAACGAACACACGTGTGTTTCATATCACTCTCGGATCAGACCGTATGATTATCTAACAATATCTCAAGATTAATGAATCATTGATCATTATAACCAAATTCATACTTATAACCATAGATTTATTAACTAGAGACAATAATGTTCAAGAAGAATAACTCCAATAAAGGCGAGGGGCCAGTTGGCGGGTGGAAACTTTCCTTGATTAGAGAACTAAAAAACTTAGAGGAAAACATTGACCAGATATACTCCATCGTCAATCTACAAACCAATTCAATAATCATTCATGACGCAGATGAGAGCCAAGTTATTCCTAAAGCAGACAGTGGGGTTCGCGAAAAGGATGCAGATTATCAAACTATCGTAAATGACTTTGTTGTTAGAGTCAATGCTGCTGCCGAGAATATTGATGCTCTCTTAAATACCAAAACTGAATTCGATTTACCAATCCCAGTGTACATCACACTAAGACTGGCGGCCAAAGTTGGATCAGTTAGATGGAAGGACTATAATCATAAACCGAATGGTTTGGCGAAAAGCTATGTCTACTCCCTTACACCATATCTGATACAGGTCAATCTCATCATGTTCAAGTCATTGATTCAAGCTTTGGGAACCAATATTATTCCCTTTACACCCTTTATTAATCAAACTATCTTGAGAATACTCGAGTGGACTAGAACTAGCAACTTATTGGCCTACAATGAGACACAATATTATTCAGTCAGAGTACAGCAATATCGAATCATTTCCCTCCTGGTAGAACAACTTTCGCTCAATATTAACCTGGAGCCGCATCAGCTTGAAACATTAATTGTAGTTGAGCTGCTTGATGGCGAATGTAGCCTTGGCAACGATTCCATGCAACAGCAATTAGTGCAGCAAGAGCAAACTACGATGACCTCCACACCGCGGTTGGCAGCACAGGTAGAAGAGACTGAAAGTCGGACCAAGTTGTGCCTGCAGAAATCAAAGCATACACAGGAGGCTTGGAGTTGTCTAGATAAATTATACATCACCTACGCAGGTTTGTTCGATGGCGCACTGGAGCATAAGGTCCAGAGTTATGTGATACATGGTTGTGTGAGGATTTATCGTGATTTCGAGGCCTCATCTGAGGTCATTAGCCTGGAGTGCAGAAGACAGCTGTTGAGCTTATTAGAGACCATTGCCAACCAACCGTACGCCACCTCGAGTACAGAGATCTCACACCACATTTTTGAGCTTGCGGAGAAGTTGGAAAGTGACCAAGAAATAAGATGTTTCGTTCGCACTGCCCTACGAAAAGGTTTGGCGCATCGTCCGATCATAGTATCCTCTCATGATGTGCACAATCTCTTCGAAAGACCAATGCTAACTGAGTCGGTGGAAGTGGAATTCAAAGAAAAGACAGGTGAATCCCAGGACGAGCCCGTTAGCAAAGAAAGCGATTGGTTGCAAGAAATGGGATTCAAAGATATACCCGCCACTGATGCAACAACAACGCCAGTTGCAATAAATGTCTAAGGGCAACTTACGCAAACCAGTTTCCTCCAGCTGCCCCAACAGGTGTATGGACAGCTGCGTTGCTCTCTCTCTCTCTCTTGCTCTCTCTCGCTCTCGCTCTCTCTCTCTCTCTCTCTCTTTCATCCTTGGTCTCGATAATCTTTACCAAGCTTACTAGCTGGCTGCTTCTTATCTCTCTGGCCCACAATTCTAACTTTCTCTTGGCAAGTTTACAAGTCAACGTCTCAACGTCGTCATTTTCGCTTTTGCCATCGTCGTGTTGAGACAGAGAATAGAGGTATACACAATCTAGACGAAAAGGGGCAGCTATCTCTCTCACTCACTCTCTCTTTGCTGGGTAGCTCTCTCATTTGCTAGCTGGCTACCCAGATAGTTAGAGTGTGAAGTGAAAGAGACTTGAAATTTTCAGACTGTTTGCACAAATTCTCATTGCATCTCCAGGTGGAGATTATAGTGGCCATAAGAACCAAGAGCAAACAAGAGAGAGTCGGCGTCTTTATTCCAGATTTTATATGTTGATTCACTTAGATTCACAGCTTACATCATCAGATCAAATACTAAATTGAACTTTCGCCAAGTAAAAGGCACAAACTTTGTCGTCGTCATTACCGTCAAATTGCCGTCGAGCCAAAACGAGAAAGCGACGATTAAGAAGAAGAAGAAGAAGAAGAAGAAGAAGTGAGGGTGTTTGCGTTTGGCCTACCTGTGTTGGTTGCGCGAGTAGTAGATTACTTCAACTGGAGAGTATTACACACATTGATACTTGAGCGAGAGTCAAATAGAGAGAGGTGGTCAGGTAGCGCGGAGAGGTCCTTGAATCAATAGAAGCAACAGGTAGCCGACCAAGCGAGTGATAATCTCTCTTAGGTTTTAGTTGATGAGTGTGAAAGGAATTGATGAAACTAGGAACAACCAAGAGGCAACTATTCAAGAAGTGGATCAAAGTGAAGCAACTTCAGA
>WNKI01000004.1:2049107-2171509 GCA_015350385.1 Aculops lycopersici | reverse complement strand
GAGAGAGAGAGAGAGCGAGAGAGAGAGAGCGAGTAGCAAATAGCATCAAGACAGAAACCAGTTGCCTGGCAGGAAGTTGGCTGGCAATAGAGTAAGGCGCCAAATTATTAATTAGTTAATATAGACCACTAATAGGCAGACAAATATCATAATAATTATTATTATTTTTACTAGTAACGGTGAAAATTATACCAGCTACATATCAGTCATCAAACAATAACGAGCCAACCATGTCATTTTCAAATATTAGACAGGCGTTCAATGCTTGTGGTCAATTTAGTTTAGCTTTGTTATTATTAACAGCTGTTGCATCATACGCCCTACTCTCACCCCATGTCATAGTCAAGAGACAGAGCAACGGTAACGGAGAGATCAATGAGCAGGAACAAGATTTGTGCCGAGGTCGCTCGCCAAGCGAGTACTTCCGGCTTACGGTGGACGATGATTGTCGTGATGTAGTTAGATGCTCGGTTCAGGGATTGCTGGCGCTTAGGTGTCCCTCGGGCTTGGCGTTTGATGTTGATAAACAAACCTGTGATTGGAGAAACAATGTGAAGAATTGCCAACAGATTGAGAAACCAAAATTAGCGACACCATTATTGGCCACAGATGAGCCAATTTGCGAGACTGGCAAGCTAGCCTGCGCTTCAGGCGAATGCATAGACAAGACACTGTTTTGTAACGGAGTTGCCGATTGCCAGGATACTTCCGATGAGAATGCCTGTAGCGTTGAGAAGGATCCAAATCGTGCGCCACCCTGTGACCAAAAGCAATGTGTCCTGCCGGATTGTTTCTGTTCACCAGACGGAACTCAGATTCCAGGAAAACTAGAGCCAGCTAGTGTGCCTCAGATGGTGATGATTAGTTTTGATGACGCCGTTAACAATAACAACATTGAAATTTACGAGAAAATCTTCAAGGATGGAAGGAATAATCCAAACGGTTGCAGCACCAAGGCCACCTTTTTCCTATCTCACAAGTATACCAACTACTCGGCCGTCCAGGAGCTCCACAGGAGGGGACACGAGATTGCCGCCCATTCAATTACGCACAAGGACAATGAAAAGTATTGGACCGAGGCAAGCCAGGAGATTTGGGCTAAGGAGATGGCAGGAGTTAGATTGATCACCGAGAGATTTGCAAACATCACCGACAACTCAATTGTGGGAGTTCGTGCCCCATACCTGAGAGTCGGAGGAAACAACCAATTTTTTATGATGGAGGAGCAAGCATTCCTTTACGATTCAACCATCACAGCTCCCCTGAGCAATCCACCCTTGTGGCCATACACTCTCTTCTTCCGCATGCCCCACAGGTGTCACGGAAACGGCCAATCGTGTCCGTCTCGCTCGCATCCAGTTTGGGAGATGGTCATGAACGAGCTGGATAGACGCGACGACCCGACAGTCGACGACACCCAATCGGGTTGTGCCATGGTGGACAGTTGCGCCAACATCATGACCGGCGACCAATTTTACAACTTCCTAAACCACAACCTCGAACGCCACCACAAGACCAACAGAGCGCCACTAGGACTCTTCTTCCACGCCTCGTGGCTACAGTTGAACCCAGAGTTCTTGGATGCGCTTGGCCAGTGGATGGACGAGGTTTTGGAGAAGAAGGATGTCTACTTTGTAACCATGACCCAAGTGTTGCAATGGATGCAATCGCCTACCAAGCTCTCTGATATCAACAAGTTTGCCCCATGGAAGGAGAAGTGTGATATCAAGGGAATGCACGTTTGCTCAAACGTCAACCAGTGTGCCCTAACCACAAGAGAGTTGCCAGGAGAGACCATCAGATTGCACACCTGTGCTGAGTGTCCACAGAACTACCCGTGGCTCGAGGATCCAACAGGTGACTATTTTGCTTTTAGGAGGAGGAAGTAGGCCGGAAGCTAATCTTATAATGATATACAAGTTTGAATGCTATGTTTCATCCAGTATTTAGACTTGAGATTCGAAAATAAACAGATGAATCAAGATCGATCGTTGGATTGTGTAAACTCTGAGTGATTATTGGTATTTAATCGCGCTCCTGGCGATGGAATAGTTACCATTGTGTCACACACTTAAAGATTGGGTAATCGCAAAGAAAATCAAATTCCACTTTTGATGACATTTACTCTCTCAAGTTAAATCAACATTTTTATGATTAAAATAGATGGGAGCTCGACTCTGCACAAGAAGGAGTTGGAGCAGGTAATTTGCCAATTCCGATCTTTAAGGAGGTAGATCTTCTCGATTGCCGGTAACTCGCTCTCATCTCGGCCTATGTAACGCAACTTAATGTTTGCCATATTTGCTAGGCGTGTATCCACAAATCCATAGGCTCCCTGGTTCTTATGCTCCTCCTGGAACCAGACAAAGTTGTTCCGTTTGACTGCAGGATAGGATATGAAAAGCTCATTTAAGGCGTGAATGGGAAACGGACACAACTCCTCAATGCGAACCAGAGCCACATTGTTCATGGATGGATAAACCTTGGGGTAGATTGCCAACGAAATCCAGTGCGATTTGTCTCAATACTTCCAATTCGCATCCAGTTTGCCAGGAGCAAACTGGATTTCATTTGGTATCTCAAAGTTATCCGACTTATGAAGGTTCAACTTTTTGTCGCTCAAAATACAGGTAGAAGATTTATTTGTGTTTCCATTCTCGAGTTCCTACGAACTTTATTTGACACAATCTCTATTTCTGGGCCAGTATTGTGAGCCACTATGATTTACTCCAGGAAATCCTGTATTTTTGCATCTCGATGCAACATGCAAATTTTCTTGCTGGCGATTAGGGAAGGCATCTCTTTTCCAGCCAGTCATCCATTCCAATTGTCGCGCCGCAGTCAAGAAAAGCTTTAGTTTGACCGGTTGGATTTTGTACACAATCACACTTTTGTATCTGACTCCAGCCAATAAACTTCATCCATTTGAGTTAACACATTGCAGCTGGTGGTGGTGGCGGCGATAGTTGAATTTACCTGCACAGTTGCTCTCGTTACCTCTCTAATTGGATGTCGGCCTTCCGCTTGGATTGCTGCTGTAACTGTGCGCATAAATCAAAGAGGAATCTAATGATTTGACAACTAGGCCACGAGTGTATTCTATTTTTCGTGCCCCAGTTTTACGATCGCCACTTAAAAATTTAAAACTTACACAGCCTCTTCGCAGTGATGTCTTCATTTATTTATCATTGTAGTGTCCTCTTACTCTCGTGAGCTGAGGCAGCAGCAGCAGAATAGAAGAGATACGAAACAACTTGTGGATTTGAGACGCGCTTTCGGAGAGGTCCACTCAAAAGGGTTTATAGGTGAATTGGAACCCACTCTAGAGAAAAACTGCACGACCTTGAGTACTAACAGAAGTCACCCTCGTCACGCTCCAATTTTTATCTCTCCTCGCTAACTCAAAAGCTCGATAACTAGACTCGACACCAAAGAGGCGACTGTTTTTTGCGCGTTTTTTTGATATTGCCAGATCTTTCCTTCAAGTAGGAGCATTAGACGTATGGTTTTGTCCAGAATGTTTGTCGTCGTCGTCGTCGTCGTCGTTGTCACTTTTGTTGGCCAAGTGGCGCGAGAAAACTAACAAGCGATTGGCCTCTTCAATGGCCCCGTTCTACAAACTGTTCACCTGGTAGCAATTGAAATGACATCCGTCAATCCATCTGCATAAAAACCAACGCGCGCGAGCCAATATTCCAATGGTTGCCAGAGTTATCTAATTTACATCCCTCTCGACGAACCAACAAATTAAACTGGCCTGTCAGGTTGTGCACGTGTTAGTTAACGATCCAATTGACGATGCAACACATCGGGTCACATGTTTCATCCAGAGCCCCCACATGAAAGGTATATAAGCTTGCGAGAGTTGGTTCTTTCAAAATTAGATCAAGTTCTTAGGATAAATCTCAATTGTGTGTATTTGTATTGTGAGTCCAAGTGTCAAGCAAAACACAGCAAGTGTATTGTCATTAATGACAGATAAACTAAAATCAAATAGCAAGGAACAGCAACAACCGCCACCTTCCATTAAAAATGAACATGCCCGAAGAGATTATACTACTACTACTACTTTACCTGGCCAGCTCCATGACAAGGGGCGAGCCCATGCCCGAGCCAACAGCCCACTCGATGGACTATTCAGGATGCACTTCCGGCTGGACCGCTTTCGGTCAGCAGAGTTGCAACTTGGACTCCTCGGTCGCCCTGGTGCCTCTTGAGGATCCGCTAACCAGCGAGCGAGAACCCAAATGGGTAGACCCTTGCGGCCGGAAGCAAACATTAAACGACAACGTTGTTAATATAATCATTCGTCCGAAACCATTGATGTCAGCTCGAGCATTGGAAGCCGATCGTCAGCAAAGAGGCAAGTTTCTAGAGGCTGTTAGGGCGAGACAAGAGATGTTGGCTAGACAAGAGAGGGAGCAAAATTTAGCCAACTCCACGAGTAACTCAAGTTTCAATGAGTCGAGTCTAAAACGCGATAGGCGATCAATTTCCGGTGGCAAGCTGAAGTTCATGCTCGCCGAAGCAACAAAATGGATCCCAATGAAGGTCCAATCGATTGAAAAGACAAGTGTTAGCAAAAAGTTTTTTAAAAACGGCAAGCTACAGCAACAGAGCGTTAAGAAAACCTCGTTTGCCACGAACAACAAGATCAAGTATAATATGAGAACAAAGTATTTGCACTCGATGTTACCTGATCAATTTTTAAATCATCGACAGTTGATCAATGAAATCGACTCAGGTCAAATGGAGACTATAACCACTTCAACAACAACAACAACGACGACAACTCCAGCACCAACCACCTCCCAACCTCTTGGCGCTTCAAGTACGAATAAAACCATTGAAGTGTATTCAAGTAGCGAAGATAGGAAACTAAGCGAATCCATATTTGCAACCGAAATTAGGATCTCGTGGCATGTAAATAATGCACTACGTGATTTGGTGCACATTAGGCGTTTGATTAAAGATATTAACAAGTATTTAAGCAAAGAGTTGGATGAGAAACGAGTCGACTCGGCCATTAAGGGGTCAAGATGGATTCCAAACTTGGAGCCTCTACTGGTGGAGGATCCGGAAACTAGAAAAAGACAGCTGAAACGATTGACAACTAATATATCGCATTACATTGAATTTTATAGTGTGGCCATGGAACAGATGACCTACGATTGGGTTGACAAATCAATCAAGGCAAATGCGACCAGGGAACGGGTCGTCTTGGCCGCCGGTGGCAATAGCACAAAGCAAGTGGCAATCAAATACAAGGAACTGGACAAGTATACCTCCAGAGTGCTATGCGATGTCGAGAGTTTCGATAGACTCTTGGGATTGTTGGATGAGAAGAAATCCCAATTGATTCGTCCAAATGAACCAAATCAAGTTCCTAAACTACAAAGACTTTACCTGAAGCCAACACAACAACAATCCAATAGCAGCAACAACAATTCAAATAATTTTAGTGAATCACGAAATCAGACGACATCAACAACAGCGACAAAGAGCAACTATTCCGATTATGAGACCAAAATCTTACTCTCGCCTTGGCGAGAGGTTCCAAATACGATGATCGATCAGGAGCATTTAAAGCGGGTTATAATGCCAATTAGTCAGAGGAAACTGGCCACCAGTGACGAGTTGGTGGCGAGGGACAAGATTATATTGGATAAATTCGATGAGCTAATCAACTATTACGAATCCTTGCTGATGAATGTCTATTTATGATTATGATTTAGTTTTGTGTACTGAGCTATGGATCGGCTGCAAGCGCAACAAACTGCAGGAAACCATTCAAATGATTACGTAGTATTACGTTGGTGGATAAGGGACAAGATTGACACTGATATCAACAAGCTTGTCCCATGTAAGGAGAAGTGTGATATCAAGGGAATGCGCGTTTGCTCAAACGTCAAACAGGGTGCCCATCGATTGTTTGATTGTGTAAACTCCAAGTGCTAATTGGAATTTAATCGCGCTCGTGGCGATGGAAAAGTTACCATTGTGTCACACACTGAAAGATTTAGTCGTTATAATGAAAATTAAATAAGTCTTCACGATTTTGATTTGTATAATACATTTACTCCCTCAAGTTCAATCAACATTTTCATGATTAAAATCAATGAGAAGATCTACCTCCTTAATGATCGGAATTGGCGCATCACCTGCTCCAACTCCTTCTTGTGCAAAGTCGAGATCCCGACAGCCGGTAACTCGCTCTCATCTCGGCCTATGTAACGCAACTTAATGTTTGCCATATTTGCTAGGCGTGTATCCACAAATCCATAGGCTCCCTGGTTCTTATGCTCCTCCTGGAACCAGACAAAGTTGTTTCGTTTGACTGCAGGATAGGATATGAAAAGCTCATTTAAGGCGTGAATAGGAAACGGACACAACTCCTCAATGCGAACCAGAGCCACATTGTTCATTTCATTCTTGACCTTCTCCTCCTTGAGCGAGAAATAAACCTTACCCGAGCACAAAACAATGGTGTCCACTTGATCGCGGGTGGTTTCATCGACAAGGGGGTCGTCTAGAATGGGCTTGAACGATTCGGAGGGTGAAAATTCGGCCAGTTCGCTGACGCAGTCTGGATGGCGGAAGATGATTTTGGGTGCGGCAATAACAAGTGGTTTCCGGAAGGGCCTAAGAATTTGGCGGCGCAACAGGTGGAAGTACTGACTTGGCTGGGTGGGGAAGCAAACCGACCAATTGACTTTGGCCTCGGTGTCAATGGAGTCGGCACTTGAGGATGATAGTTGGAGGAATCTCTCAATCCTGGCACTCGAATGCTCGGGTCCAGCGCCATCAAGTCCATGAGGCAAGAGGATCGTTAGAGGCGATTGCTTGAGCCACTTGCTCTCACCTGACGCCACTAGAGTGTCCAAAATTGATTGAGCTGTATTGTGGAAGTCTCCGAATTGGGCCTCCCAAATGGTAAGCTCGCAAGTCTCGGTACTGTAACCATACTCGTAGGCCAACGCTGCTTCCTCGCTCAATATTGTGTTTGCCACTTCTAATTTGGCTGCCTTCTTAAATTGACCACCTGTAGTCACATCTCCAGCTGCTTGAAAGTGATTAGTGGTGGCGTTTGAGTTGGTCGAGAGATCATTTCTATAATGGTTTTGGTGGTGGTGGTCCATATGGTTCAATGGGATGTGCGCTTGTTCAGTTTTTTGATCAAATAGAATCGCGTGCCGAGTTGAGAATGTGCCCCGAGCTACATCTTGGCCGGCTAATCGAACGGAATGATTTTGCTTAAGTAAACTTCCAAATGCTAAAATCTCCGCTGTTGCCCAATCAACCTGAGTCTTGGCCAACTGCTCCGCCTCGACAGGTGATTGAAATCTTTGTCTTCTTTGATCAATTAGAACTCGCTCCAGATTTGGATGGACGGAGAAACCTTGGGGTAGATTGCCAACGGAATCCAGTGCAATTTGTCTCAACACTTCCAATTCGCATCCAGTTTGCCATGAGCAAATGTGGTCGCGGTAGTATTCATTTGGTAGCTCAAAGTTACGGAAATTATCATTGTCCGGCTTATGAAGGTCCAACATTTTGTGCGAATCCTGTAACCTTTCCTTGAACGAGTCGGCTATGTGTTTCCTTTGCTCCTGATCAATACCGAGCTCATCGCAGTACGATTGTGGAATCGACTTTCTTGACTTAATCTTTGAGTACATAACAGGTTGCGTAAAACTCGGCTCGTCCATTTCGTTGTGTCCATGCTGACGATAGCAAATCAAATCTACCACAACGTCCTTTTTGAACCTCTGCCTATAGCTCAAAGCCAATCGAGTGGCTCGAATGACATTTGTGATATTCTGGCCGTTAACATGAATAATTGGAGCCTCGATGAGTTTGAATACATCCGAGCAATAGCGAGACGAGCGGCCTATTGAGGCGCTGGTTGTGAAACCCAATTGGTTGTTTACAATTAGATGCAGCGATCCATTTACTGTAAAATTGGATAGATTACTCATCTGCAATGTCTCCTGAATGATTCCTTGGCCAGCCACCGAGGCATCGCCGTGCACCTGAATGGGCAATACATTTGACAGGTAATGTTTGTAATCGGTGGAATCGGAACTTTCAGTTTCAAGGGAACCTAAACTTTGCTTGTCCTGGTTGTTGATGAAAAATTTTGGGCTCGACGAGTAGCCATGCAACAGGTTGTGTGCCCGGCCTCGTGCTGCGCCAGCGGCCATCGGTGCGGCCACCTCCAAATGCGAGGGATTCGGCAATAGAGTTACATTAACTGGCTCTGGAGTGTCCCTAGAGAGTCCAATGTGCTGGCTATCTAGACCATAAACGTATCTAAGGTTTGTGGACAAATGCGACAACACATCGCCCTTGGCCATCCAAGCCTTCTGCAAATCCAGCTCCGACTCGCCGCGTGCCTTGTTGAAAATGGCCACTGGGTCAAAGTCGAGAAGACAGGCGAGCAGGTTTAGTCGGCCGCGATGTGGCATTCCAATGATGACATCGCTAATGCGACCGATAGTCTCAGCAAGTTCATCACTGTAAGTGGAGCTACTTGTTCGCATCGTCGATTGAGATGGGTGCAAGTGATGGTTGCCCAAGTGGCAGAGGCGTAGGATTTCATCAAACACTACAAGCATGGACTCGGCGCCCTCACAACCATAACGCTTTACAGTCGGATACTTGGTGGCCATAAAATGATCGAAGGCCTCGCACTCGAGCAAAAGTTTTGCCAAGTTTTGCTGACTGTTTGAGTCCAAATGACACAACTCGTTCAGTTTCTCCCACTCGCTAGTTAGCCATTCGACTTCCTCCTCGCTGCTCATATGCGCAAATTCTAGGCCACAATCATTGTTGGCATAAATACCCATAACTGTGCCTATCAACTCATTCACTGGCATTAGCGGCTGTTTTGTCTCTAAATATGGCTTTGTCTTTACAATACTATTACTAGCTTTGAATTGGTCAATCAGCGAGTGGGACCAAGTTAACTCGTTAATGCTTCGCGGTCTTGCCAAATCAAGTGGGTCTAATTTGGCGAGCCGATGACCTAGTCGTTTGATGGTCTCAACTGAGTGCCATAATTTAATGTCCGCAGCTCGAGCCTCAAACTTCTCGGCAGCCACCTGTTGCCTGAGTCGTCTTTGCTCGCTTTCGATGTCATTCTCTTCCTTACGAATAGCCCGCTGATGCTTCTCTTGAGGTTGCACGGTTTTGCTAGTGCTTGTTGTGCCCACAAACCTTTTGCAATTTTCCTTGACGTTGATCGATAATCTTTGGCGAACTTGATGGTTGTGAGAGCCGGAAGTGGGCCGGATGGCCGCCAAAACCAGAAGCGGATTGCTAGTGGCGGTGGATATAAGTTGCTGCTGTGCTTTACTCGACAACATGTTGATGTTAATGACGCCTTGAGTTGATGACGAATGTTATAAAATTATGATATAATCTATGACTCTCTCTCGCTCTCTCATGCGATTGGTCAATGAGCGATAGTTGCTATAAACTGACACTTTGACTGCTTGTGGTCTATGGTCTACCATCCAGGTCTTTGTACTTAGTCTAGTTAGATCGTTTCATTTAGATAACTTGACAAAAGTTTCGCTCGTTTTTACATACAAGTCTCAGTAAGAGACTTGTGGCCAATTTGAGATTCACATTCGCACTCACATCAAACCAACTAAACTGATACAAATATCTCTGGTTCTAGTTTGGTGTGCAAAAATTACTTTTTTGTGGCGAGATTCCAGTTAATGGATCCGATAAATGGTAGTTGTGGTGTTGTTATCGACCGATAACAGAGATGTTTATGTATGTCTACGTGAGACGAGTAGAAGTTTAATTTACTGATCAAAATCAAATTTAGTCTTTGTTGTCGCCGAGCTCTCTTTCTGGTTATCTGTTCTGTTTCAAACTCTTGCTGGGATGTTGGCTTGCACACTGCTCCCTATCACTGCTACTGCTTGCAATAGTCCATCAAAGCAAATTTAAATTGACCGCTTGTTGAGCCAAGGTGTTACGAAACTTCAACTTTCTGACTCTTCTAAGTCATGTCAACAAGTTGTTGTTGTTGTTGTTGTTTTCGTCCGTGTCAATGTTTATGTCGCGAACACTCCAACAGGTTGCTCTCTTTTGGATGACTTTCGACGTTGCATCAAACTGTTTGCTGAGTTGACCGACTAGCGAAGAGACTTGGTAAACCGGCAACTCACTTCAAATGCAGCGACAACAACAACCACCACCATTTGTTGCATTGATCACGGAGCGAGCGAGAAGGGGAGAAACTCTTTTTTCCTTGTCCCTGGGATAGAGAGGGAGAGGCGAGCAAAACAGAACTCGTGGCTGAAATTACGAAGGCAATTTTCACTGCCATCAGCCTACCTCAAGCCTCTCAATGGATGGATCAACCACTGGGCACAAAAGTGAAAGCCTTCCAAACACGACCTTAGCGAGTGACTGCCACTCGAATCCCTTAATGTTCTTTGCTCACCACGCAACCGCCTGTTGCCATCTCTTCTGCTTTTTCTGTTGTTATTACGTGAGGGTCTCGCTTGGCGGCTCCCGCTTCTGAAAGCTGCACGAACTACAGGAGCAGGGACAGGGGCAGGAATTGCTCCAAACAACATGTTGCTGTAGTCGGCCGAGACTTGTTGCCGCTGTTTACAAGCCCCAATAAGTTGGGAGCTCAATGGGGGAATGGTGAGGTTTCATTAGATAACCAGCAAGCGAGTGGCAAGCTTGTTATGAGGCGAGCAATCCGTAAAGCGGCACATAATGGGCCTGTGTTTACTCTCTTTTCCTAGCGCGCCAAGGGGGCAAAAACAAGCGAAGGGGTGAGCGAGCGTCTGTATGTAGCGAAAATCCTGCGCACCAGAAGATAGCACATCAATAAAGAGTACAGTTTGATACAAAATAATCAGCACAACACAAAAGCTCTATGAAGGCTTTCTTGCAATTTCCGATTGTTTACATGGATTTGATTACTCATGCAACCCAATATCATATCGCTCGATCTCTCTGTCGACGATCTCCTCTTATCATGATTGAGGCATCTATTTCTTTCCTCTCTTAACTACATATTTTGATTCTTATCATCGAGATACAACAGGACGCAATAATTTTCAAAAAGAGCAAAGCAAGTATTATTACTTTTATCACTAACATTATTATCACCAAAACTAGAGTAAGGCAAAAAAAATCATCGATATTGCAAAATGATGACAGCTCGAACCATCTCTCAGCTGGCCAGACAGCTAAGATTTGTCAAGCAACATTCCACACAATTTCAGAGGAATCTATCTACCTCAGGTATAAGATTTAGCAACCGACTATTGGTGGTTGCTGATCACAACAATGAAACCATAACACCAATCACATTCAACGCCATCGCAGCGGCTAACAAGGTTGGCGGTGGAACTATCGATGTTCTATTGATCACTAATCAACCAGATAAGCTAGTACCCCAAATCGAGAACACTGAGCATGTCAACAAGATTCTAGTGGCTAATCACAAGCTTTTTGAGCAACTACTAGCCGAGCGGCTGGCACCTGTAATTGTTAGTCTCCACAACAAATCACCCTTCACCCACATCACGGCCGGAGCAAACTCATTCGGTTCAAACGTGTTGCCCCGAGTTGCGGCCAAGCTCAATGTTCAGCCCATAACCGGAGTCATCGGAATCACATCGTCCGACACTTTTGTCAGGCCAATCTACGGAGGCCAAGCTATTCAAACTTACAAGTCCAAGGATGCCGTCAAGATTTTTACCGCACGAGCAACTGCCTTCCAAATGGTTGGCAAAAGCGAGGGCAAGAAGGCACCGGTCGAGGAGGTCGAGGTTCCAGCTAGTGAGGTAGAGAAAGCAGCTGAGCTAACCCAACTATTGGGGCAAGAATTAAGCAAAAGTGAGAGACCAGACTTGAACAGTGCATCTAGGGTGGTGTCAGGTGGTCGTGGATTGAAGAGCAAGGAGAACTTTGACTTGATTTACAAGTTGGCCGACAAGCTAAACGCGGCCGTTGGCGCCTCGAGGGCTGCCGTTGATGCCGGTTACGTGCCCAATGATATGCAAGTCGGGCAGACAGGTAAAATGGTTGCACCAGAGCTCTATGTCGCCGTAGGTATCTCGGGTGCCATTCAGCATTTATCTGGAATGAAGGACTCGAAGACGATTGTTGCAATCAACAAGGATCCCGAGGCTCCAATCTTTCAGGTAGCCGATCTAGGCTTAGAGGCTGACCTATTCAAGGCGGTCCCCGAGATCACTGAGAAGATTCCGCAGTGATGCAAAATCTCATAAACTGATCAGAGTTATGGGATCAACTCTAATTGATGCATCGAAGAGCATGATGTGACCAACGCGATTCGAGGAAAACAATAAATTTACTCACGCCCCCGACTGCATCCATTCTCTCTAGCTGGCTGCTTCTCGTTTCTGTCATTCTTTAGAGTCAATTGAAGTTTTTGGCTGATATTATGCTCAATTTCTGTCATATACAATCTAACAATCATTAACAGTAAGTCTTGATATTTGAATGGCAACAAGGGTTGATATAACTTCCGGCACTTCTGTGTCTATAGAGGCGTTATTTCTCCTTCCAACCAAACAATTATTGTTGCCTGGTGAGGAGTGGCAAATTCGGACGGACGTTAGTATGGTACACTCGTTATAAATCTGCTCGCCTCGAGGTGAAAAATTTTCTCATCACGTTTGGTCCACCAAAAAGACAAATTTAAATGTGAATGATGCTGATAAATTTGGCAATATATTCGAGTTGTTCAACTCCATAACTAGTTTCAGACTATTCATAAGCTAAAAATTATATCATATATGTTGTCTTTAGCCTACACATGGGACACATTCACACCTTAGGCCCATGTTTCAGATATGGATTTAGAGTTGAATGAGTCCGGAGGTACTATGTCCAATTCCGGTAATTTTGTTTGCTTGTCTAAACAGACGATTGCCGTTATACTCGAATGCATATTGTCATGCATCTTATTTGTTGCCGTGATTTACTTTATCCTATTTATTATAAATGTATCCAAAGCAAACGGTTGGATCGAGTACATTGGTATCATATCAATCGTAGCATTAATTAGCACAACATTTGGCTTTTGCGGCTCGCAGAGGGATAGCTATTGCGGCCTGTTTTCTTACTTTATATTAGCCTCCTATCACCTCTATTTTCTGGCAATATACGTAGGACTAACACTCAAACTAGACAGCTCATCTCAGGAAACCTCTAGTTTATTAACTGAAAGCTCGCGCTTGGATGTGCAATTGAAATCGAAAGAAGTCAATTTACACCAACTAACTGTTGCGTTCCATATATTCTCCGTTGTCCTCTCCCTGGTCATGGTTTGTTTCAAGATTATCTCACTGATAAGCCAAATAGATTCAGGTAAAGTGATCGTTTTGGACAACAATCCAGTTGATTGATTTTCTTTCCATTGGAAGAGCATTGACTGAAAGAAATGAACATGGAATCTTCACCCAAAGGTCCAACGGGATCAACGATATCTCTGGCGACCGCTGCAAGTATTGCCATTGACTCAAACGAACTGCTAACCGTTTGCCAAAGAATAAGAGAGAATATGGCCACAATGGAAAAGGGAATTAGAGTTGCAGATTTGAGATTGATAACACTAAGTTATACGAGAAACTCGGATGTAGAGAGTTCAACGTTAAAGTGTTTCGACGAGCTCATTGAGTTGTGCAATCTAAGTCGTTTATTGATAAGACAATTGGACGAGTTACATCAAAAGCTGAGCGAAAGTCAGGATAATCCAATTGATTATCAGATTGCCTCCCAGCAATTGATGTTCTTTACAAGCGAATGGTGCGACAACCTAACCCCAAAACTCCATGAGATTCTTGAGTTGGCCAGCAAATTGAATATAGATTTAAGATTTAGCAGGACAAGTGGAACGAGTCAGCTGGGTCCGGCGGATACGAGAGTTCGCGAGGCATTAATTAGACTGAGGACGTCGATGGGCGAGAACGAGAGATTAATAGCAACCATTGCAAGTAACATTGATTATACCCGAGTTACCCTGGAGTCCATATTCCAGATGTTGAAATCCACAAAACTGGGCCTGAGCTCAGGTAAACAGACAGCATTATCTGCCTTGAATGTTTTAAAACTACAACATAGGTCTAGAATTATCTGTTATATAATTGTGGCGATAGTTATAATGTTGATTCTAGCTTACCTGCTCTACCTAATAATTAAAATTTTCTATTAAATTTTCTATTGCCCTCTTTCTTCCTCTTTTGTTATGAATATGTTATTCTTAGTAGAAGAACAATCAAATAAAGTCCATCAAGACTCCATACTTCTTTACATTCCATAAATATCATTTTGTTTGTTGCGTAATTTGATCTCAACAATTAGCTGCTTGTGTTCAAGCTTGAGGATCAAAAGACACAACTTCCATATGGAAATGTAAAGACTTATGGGATCCGGTATGGACGTTTGGTTGCACTTTTAATACTTTACGCAGATTCTTGGTATATGCACATCTCGTCGGAAGTATCTTGTTATTGTAACTAATATAGTCTGTCTGTGTATCAGCAATTAGCAGTTTGCCCAAAACTCAACTCCATACTTCTTTACATTCCATACTGATCATAGAAGCGGAAAACTGTAGTTAGGTTAGCGCATAGATAAGAGCTAACCCAATTTGCAGTTTGTATCCCATATGGAAATGTGAAGATATATGGAGTCGCGTGATGAGTAGAGTCATGTATCTGTGATCTAACAGTCTTCAAATCTAGTTATCAAAACTCTGTGTTCCACTTGTTGATATTGACTTGTTGCACGTTTGTGGGTAGCAGGAAATCCGTGCCCGCCTCTACCTGAACCTGAATAATTTGACTACGTTTGGGGGTTAACTAATAAGATAAAGACTACTACTGGTCATAGATGTGGTTGAGCAAGCGATCGTGAAGGCGACTAGACCCGAAGTTTGTTGCAGTATTGTGGATATATCTCAACTGAACTCTCCAACTCTGCCTCACTTTTTCTCATTTTTGCATTGCATGGTAACCAAATGATTGTCTTCATCGTCGCCCTCCAATCGCCGCCTTCTTGAGGTTCGTGTGCGAGTTATTTTAGCCAGATAGTTGTGTTTCGTTTGGCTTTTGTTGTTAGTGTTACTTTTGTTTCTCTTTTACTTGGCCACTAGTGGCAATGGCGATCATAGATGGTGATGGTTGGTGGTTAGGATGGATTGTGGATGGAAGTTTAGTTTTGTTGTTATTCAAGCAAAAGTTGAGATTTAAATGAGACTTGATTTCGTTTGCTCAAAACTTTTGTCGGCCAAGAATGCTGCTCTATGCTCGAGAATTTCTACTCGACTCTACTCGACTCTACTCTACTCTACTCGACTCTACTCGTCTCGTGATCTCAGAGGCTTCCTCAATATGAACCGTAGCCATAAGGTACCAAATAGTGGCGCAACTAGCGACCAAACGCAGGCAACATTAGAAGTGTCGTTATACTCTCAGCTTATATATTCGCATTTTTCCACATATTGGCGACAACTATATATATATATATGATGCAAAAACTCCCCTCCTGTCTCCTAGTCTCTCACTCTCCTCACCATCGCAATCCTCTACTACACTGAACTCAGCTGGATTTCCTCACTTGAATGCCATCATTTATAAAATGGCATCTTCGTCGTCGGCTGCTCACTTGGTCTCCGCTACTATCACTGTAACTACAACTAATGCTGCTATGCAGATGAGCAAGCGACGCGCAACAAGAGGACTAGCGACACTAAACTATTAAATGCCCACGTTGATTACAGACTAACTAATAAACTGGCGCCCCACCAACTAATATTCTCTCCTCTCTCTCTCTCTTTCTGTTTGAACTGATGGCAAAAAGTAAATTTAAAGCCGTCGAGTCGTGCTCTCTTACGCTCCTCGTCTTGGGCCACTATGAGCATCGCCAATCTCACAATTGGTTTTCACTTGTCCGCTCTTCTTTTCGCTCCTCTTAACTTGTCTTCCTCTTCTTTGAGTTTTGTACTTTCGATTTCTCCTCGAGTCGACTTCTACTCTCGCAACGAAACTCTGCCAACTTTTTGCCAGGCCGGCGGCTAAAGTTGAGTTACAAGCAAACAAAAATTAAAACTCCTCCGCTCATTTGCGTGCCCAAGTTGGCATCTCCAATGCATTAGTTGTGCCAACAACTACGCTGTTGGCAAAAGTCACTCCTGGACGTCCTCTGCGCTATGCGCCAAGTTACGCGTCGAGTCTATATATCACCCTATGCCGTGTTATATTATATATTATCCTCGCCACTTGCGACATTCTCGTCTCCCTCACTTCGGCCGCTCATTCATCTCTCCATCCATCCGTCCATTCATTCATTCGTCTTACCAACTCTCCAGCGGCCGCATCCACTAGCCCCAAGATCCTTCTCTCGCTCGTCCACTTGACGCGCCGGCAACAAATTCAGTTCATTTGTTGCTCTCTTGAAAGCTTTCGTCATTTAAATCGGACATTACGGCGACTAGCTTCATTCGGTTGGCAACTCGATAGCCGAGTGACTGACTGACTGACTGAATGTTGAGTTAAAGGGAAGCACTAGGCGCGGCCAAGGAGATAATTCGGCGTGAGCAGTCAGCCGGATGCGCGTCGTCTTGTCCGTGTTGCCGAGCTCTTGGTTGTTGGCGTCGTGGTCGAGGTCGTCGTTGGAGAAGCATGTTGATAAAAGTCCCATAGCCAGCAGACTGTTAATTGTTGTTGCTGCTGCTGCTGCTCACTTCGGTGCCATTCGATTCGGCGCCGGGCAAAAGAGCAGCATCAGCCTGCAAGGCCAGCTGCTCATTATCGAAGTCGAACTTCTTGCCTCCTCGCTCACAAT
This sequence comes from Aculops lycopersici, assembly GCA_015350385.1. Classification (NCBI taxonomy): domain Eukaryota; kingdom Metazoa; phylum Arthropoda; class Arachnida; order Trombidiformes; family Eriophyidae; genus Aculops; species Aculops lycopersici. The sequence goes on along the minus strand of WNKI01000004.1, from coordinate 2,154,652 downwards.
CGGCTCCCTCTTTCTTGGCTACCGAAATCACAACAGCAAGTCGGCACATGTGGCCGCGCAACTTGTCCATGTGGCCAGTCGGTCGGTGCTTCGGTCGCTTTGCTGGTTGGCTGATCATTTTGCCGGCGCCAAGAATCCAGTGCCCCCAAAGAAACTCATCGCGCGCCCATAAGTCGCAGCCGAGAGGCTTGCGGTGGCCGACAAATGCAAGTGTTATGAGTCACCAGTTGCGCAAGGAGCTCCGCATCTGGCGTGGCTAACAAACGGGAGGAGAATCTCGCCTCTCGGGCGGGATGCTCTTGTTTCGGTGCCATCTCTCGCCGGGATATGGGAAGTTACGAGTTGATATGTCGGAGGATCGACGACCACGACCACGACGACGAAAGTCAGCGAGCAACGATGCGTCTCAAGTTCTTCTACGCCTAAGTTACAACTCGAGCGAAGCGCAAGATAAACAAACTGGAGCAACACCGATCTCATCCTGTCCATTTGCTCCTCTTCTTTGCCGCGAAGCCAGCGCATCAAGCTCGACGAAACGTTGACGACGACCACGACAACGGAAAGCCGAGCTGACTGACTGCTCGTTAGATTTAGAACAATGGACAATCAGATTGATGTTGTGCTAATCTCCCCTCTGACTGCTCATCTTGAGGCTGCACATGAATCCGACTGGCGCGCCGCTCCTCGGTTGCTCGCTGAACTAGTGCGCGCATTCGAACTTCGAACTTTGAGACAAGTGCGCCGGCGACGCACTTGTTGTGTTATCTATCAGACTTTTACTTTTACTTTCACTTCAACCAGCGTTCTCACTATAAGTTAAACCAGACTCTTCTTGCTCGCTGCTGCTGCTGCTGCTGCCACTGAAAAGGGAGCGCCAAAGTTTAATGGGAACCAGACGAGCCGTTGCCTTGGTCGTCGCCCATCTGGCGCTTTGAGCCGGTCAGGCTCTCGCCAAGTACTGCATGCATGCAGCCGCAAGACGGATAGATGGTCGGATGGATGGGTGTATACAGTATACAGTATACTTGATGGTAGATGGTAGTTGATGTAAAGTAACGAGGCGATGGCCACACGACGCGGCGGCCAAGTTGCCCGACGAGCAACTAGAAATCCCAACAATACAAAACGATCGTATTTCTCTCGCCATCACATCGTCTGTTGCTCTTTTTTCCACGACACTTGCAACCGTTGTGCTCGTTTCTCCTTGTTTCTGATAGTAGAAGCCGCGACCATCTTATCGGTTGCGGTGGTACTACACTGTATTAGTAGCGACGACGACGACGGCGGCAACCAATCAATTTCATTACAAGCAAACTTTTCATCCCTCTTCCTCCGCAGCTTTGGGCCACATGATGCAATTGAACTCTCGCAAAGTGAGCAGCAAAATTGCGAAAGAGGACTCGCTGGTCTGGTTGCCACATGGGCGCCAAATTAGCCAAAGCCGCAGGCCGGTTCACTCCTCCGGCTGGTGGCGCCCACAAGCATAGTAGTGGCAGTAGCAGTAGATATAAACCCACGAATCGAATGGTTACCAGAAGAGAAACTTGCGCTTGCCACTCGGTAATCCATCCATCGCTCACTTTAGTTTCAACTAACCGACAGTGCGACTCTGGATTGAGGAGAGGCAAACGCACATTAATCTTGTCCGCCTCCGGGACAGGAGAAGCCAGCCGATAAAAGATAGAAGGAAAAAATTTGCCATCCAGGCTCCTCGCCTGTGACAATAATAATAGCGCATTGCGTAACTTCCTGAGGCTCGCTCGCTTGCACTGGACTCGAGCCAAATGGCGCGACATCGTGATGCAACAGTCTTCTCCATCGTCGTCTATTGCTCGTTAGGACGACGCTCGCGTTTTATCCTCTGTCCTCTCGAGCCTCAAATTGTCGCCCAACACTGCGAATGCCGATAAATCTCGCTAGTCAGTCAGTCATCGTCGTCATCCCCACACACGATGGCGCCTAAAATGGAGACAAGCGCGAGACTTTGCGCCCCTAGGTCCCTGTCTTAGCGCCGCTCGGCTCCTATGCGACCAAACGGGCGCGCCGCTGTGTTGGCGTCAAGCGAGACGTCAACTGGCGCTCGCTATCTGGCTGGCTAAAGTGAAGCACACAAGTTGAATGGTTCGTTTTGCTTCAGCTTCCTCAGCTTAGAATAAACGACGACTCACATAGATGGAAATTTCGCATGTTGCTTGGGCCACATGGAAAATCTCTCAACGTGGCCATATTAATACATTCAAGTGAACAACGCCGTTGGCGCTACCTGCAAGCGGCGGCTCCAGGACAAACGCATCAACCCTTCACTTGATGCGCAATTGTGACTCACCTGGCCAATTAAGCAGCTGCGTAAACTCCAGCCCACCACTCGCTGTTTGGGTCTGCAATGTCACAAACGTCAAACGACGAGACACTCGGTAGCCTCCTTGTTTTGTTCGGGCCTCAAGCTTTCTCTCTCCTCAAATCTCCAGTCGAGCAATAGCATGCTCGCCCTGGCAAGCTAGCTTGGCGGCAGGCACCGCGACAACCTCGAGCATTCAGTGTTGATTGAGCGTACAATAGCTCGCCAGGCTCCGGCATCACTGCTGCTTGGTCTGTTTCTATCTCGTACTCACCGATTCTATTGAGAAAGCCTATGGATATTTTCAATGCAAAAGTCGCTGTAGCCTGATTCTTGGTGTCGGAATCAAACAACAGTCTCTACCTGTGCAAGTCCTCTGCAAACTTGGGGCTCCTCGTTTTCTTCTGCTCACTCCCTAGCTTTCTCTCACGCGCGACTCAAAAGTACGTGTAGACACACGCAACGCGCACCTAGCTCCATCCGCCAAGCTTTCCGTCCTTCACTATGTCTTGGTATGAGTTGCCAGGCGTAACCTCACCTTAGACTAGAAAACTCAGCCAAACCAACAGCAGCACAGTCCCGTCTCGTCGGTCCTTGAGGCCAAGTTAGCCAGCCAAATAGGCGCCTTGGGCCGAGCGATTGTCGTACGAGAGGGAGACATAGTTAGAGTTGGAGTTGGAGTTAGAGGGAGAGAGTGATTGTTATTATTGTTTTTGTTATAACTTATAACTGTGCACCACTACAACGGCTCTCCTTGTAGTACCCATCAGCTACCAAGGCTCTCTGTCTGTCTCTCCATCTCTAATGATTCCAAGACAACGAGAACCATTCTCTTGTTGCGCAAATGTCATTGTATTTGCACTTCAAAACGTTCAACTTGCCCCGTTGTTCTCGCCAACAATTTGTCCACCTATGTTGCCTCGAGTGGCAAGGTCGACGACAAAGCCAACACTAACGACGGCGGGAACGACGAAGAGGGTTTCTAGTCGGAAAGCAACAGTGTGAGAAAGAGAGAGAGAGAGAGAGAGAGAGCGAGAGAGAGAAAGAGAGTTTTCTAGACCAATAGAGGGAATACATGACCAAACTAAAACCAAATGGCCATATAATCCCTCTAAATCAAGACTAGATAGTGAGAATAATGAACTGAAGTGAATAGGGAAGAGAAAAGGAAACAATCAAACTTCAAGGGTCCACTTGTTGATCCTTATACAATTGAGCAAGCAGCAAGATCGTCTTAATTTAGCCACAAAAACTGAATCCTTATTTCAATGTCAGGCCCAGTTGGTTTGAATCGGACCAAATCACGTGTCATTCTGGTCGTCCCGTTTTATGTCTGGGAACATCTTAAAGATTGATGTTTTCAAGACAAGCAACAACCTGTTGTCTTTGGATGCGAGTAAAATGACATCGCTAGCAACAACTGGAGCGACGACCATTCGAATATTTGGTCCCCTTCAACCAACTGTGCCTAAGTCATTGATTATCACCGACACTTTAATCATATATCAAGACATATGGTAGCACCAGAATGAATTCACATGTGAGATTGTTTAACAAAAGAGTAAGTGAAGGGGGCAAATAGAAGTTGGAAGAATGAGAATAAGAATAAGAAGCTCGGACAATTGAATGCTCGTTTATTTTTACCTCGTATGCGCTTCTTCAAATCGCTTTCTCTTCTGCTTTTTGACTGTATGGCAAACTTGCTCCTTTTTCCTCTCATCCTTTTAACCAGGTGAAAAATTATATGACTCTTCATCATTATCATCATAATCAAGCTCAAGTCAATGTTGTTATCACTATTGTTTTTGATAACAACAAGTGGCATTATAATTATTATCGATCAACAAGTCAACTATTAATATCCTGACATTCGGCATTTGGTCGCTCCATCTCTGTCTCTCTAGCTCTGTGGTGTAGCTTTGGTATTATTGTTATTGTTATCATTATTATTGATATTGTTGTTGTTGTTGCAATTACTAGTCGTAATTATGAAACATGTCGCTAGATTTCCGCATTCAACCAACTAGACGTCCGTTGCCTTGATTGTTTTGCGAGCGGAAGTTGCCATTGTTGTTGCCGGGAAATGATTGGATTGGCCTATTTAGTGAACCCTGTGGTTGCTCATTGCCATTTCCCGAGTTACCTGCCAGGAGCGGTGGTTGGTTGCCGTTGCCCCCTTGCTGGTTGTTTCCGCCTGAACCCTCGCTGGTCTCCTCCTCGGCTGGTGTGGTGGTTGGCGGTGGCTCGCAACCTGGAACAGTGGAGGCGAGTTCACATTTCAACGAGGTTGGATTGACGGCCAAACCGGCGGCACAACGTTGGAGTCTTGGGTAGCCGCCAACGCAAAGCCAATAGCGGACACAGGACTTCTCGATAAACACTAAACCGTTGGGGGTGTCCTTACAAATTGGATGCTTCTGACAGTCGGGCACATTGTCTGGCCAGTCGCAGGAGTGGATGGCGTCATTGTAAAGTAGGGAGAATGGACACTGTTGAATGGTGGCAGTTCCATTCCAGCAGTGCCAATAGCGAGTGCACGAGGTTGCATGAGGGAACACTCCGTATTGCCATTGGCAATTTTCGGTGGTGGCCGGCTGTTGGCCCATCGTTCTAGTTCCATCAGGACAACTAACCCTGTGTGGGTAGTCGCAACTTCCGGTTAATCCGCGACCCTTGCCAGCAAAGGCAAGCCCGTTGGGGCAAGCCTGCAAAACTGGCTCGTCGGTTGCGGGATCACATTCGTAATAGTAATCACAATAATCCTCGTGAGCAAAAACGGCGCCTTGCTTGCCCTTGCTCGAGCGACAAAAGTTGACCGCCGCCTGTGAGGCTGCGCGCTGGGCGCTTGCTAATTATATTGATTGTGGGATTAGATTCAAAAACTTGGTTAGCACAACTTGTTGATGCGATTCGGTATATAGCTTGTGACATGTAATGCAATCTATCGATGTGGACCCCATAACCTACCCTCAATAAAGTACAGCTGCAGACAAGCTGCAACTGCGAGAATCAAATATTTAGTTGTCATGTTAACTGCTGTTCAATCAACAGGTTTTCGTTTGTTTCCTGTCTTCTAACTTATAAAAAGAAAAAAAAATACTATCAAACCCAAATTTCAATTATAAATTTATATAGCTGCCACTGCTACTCAATTTCTCCTTCTACTTGAACTTTCTTCTTTAGACTAGATTAGTTATTCATGTGACAGTCGCCCGCTAAGACCAACTGCATGTCATTCGCTTTTGCTTGCCACTTGTTGCTACTTCCGTCCTTCCGACTTGCTTCTCGTCTCCCAAATCAGATGGTAGCTTTTGGCTCGCGTCCCTTTTATACTCGCAAAGTCTCTTTCTCTCTCTTGCTGTTTCTCGCTCCCTGCTCTTCCTCCTGGTCGCTATCACTTTTGCCTCATTCGCAGAAACGTCAGTGAGCCAGCAGCGACCAGGTAACTAAATTGGCCACCACCACCACCACCACCATCAACTTCACCTGCAGCGGCAGAGGCGACAGCACCTACGCCAACGACAACAGTTACGGCGGCATCCAACCACCAGTTGCTCGCCTTCCAGCCAGCCATAGTCAACTCGTGAGCCCGCCTTTTTGGCCAGCCAGTGAGTCGGTTAGCTAGTGAGAGCAGTGAAAGTCTCTCGGGGGTCGCAGTGGCGGAAGCGAGCGACTTCCCCGCTCGGTGGTTCCGTTGCACTTGCATTCGTTCGCCTCTCCACCACCACTGCAGGTTACGCCATGGCGCATCCAAAGGGTGAATGGATACAGGGCTCTCGCTCACAGGTAAGCGAGAGCGCAACAAGTGGTCGCTCGCTCGCTCGCTGGCTGGCTGGAAGTTGTCGTTGAGAATAGCGGTCCAATTGCTGAAGTTGCCGCTGCTGCTGCTGCGTTGGCTCCACCGCAATAAACTCACTTACAGGTGGTAGCTCGCCTGGTTGCTGCAAATGGTGGTGGCCAGGTGGCTGCTGGCAAGCCAGTTAACGGACGACGACTCGTCCATTGTTGTTGTTGTTGTTGCCTTCTCTTGGCCTACCCACCTCAACTAGCCAAGTCTCTAACCAACTGGCTGCTGTGGTTGAGGGACAGGAAGAGTTGGGGCGCAACGGCGGAAAGTTGACTGACTGACTGACTGACTGCCAAGCTAGCTCGCCAGTCGGGATTGAACCAACACAACAATTGTTTCAGTGCACAACCAACGCGAAGCTAACCTGCGCTCGGTGGTTTTGGTAAGCCGGAAGCGGCATCGGTCGCTGAAGTCTGAGTTACCGGACTGTTGGACAGATTTCATTTCCGTCGGGCGTTGGCTCAGGTGACTTGTCTCTTGGCGCTTTCACCTGGCTAGTCGTCCACAAAAATTGACTAGCCTCCCTCCCTATCTCTTTCCCTTGCTCTCCTACTCCAACTAGCCACCCAAATCTCTAACGAGGAAGGCAGTTTTGCCTTCTTTTAGTGTATAAGTATCAGCGGTCGTCGTAACCAGTGCGACGCAAATGGAAGCAGAGGATAGCAATCTAGCTAACCATTGGCGGCTATCCGATGAAGACAACGTCGACATCGTTGACGACGACCCACAAGCGGACACCTTGTTTATAATCAGTGCCATCATCGAATCATATTGTCCATTGTGTCCCGCGATTGCCGATAGATCATTCGCCTTACAACAGTGTGATTGTGATAGTGGTCTAGGTAAACTAGCGGAGGCAGCATCAGTTGTAGCAAAAGAAGAAGAAGAAGCAACTACCTGATGCAACCATCGTCACCGTTCGGAACCTCTTCGTCCATTTTGTTGCTGCTTCCTTCCTCGTTGCTGTCGGTTCGCTGCGCCAAGCTCGTGTGTTAGGATGCCAGGTGAAAAGTGCCATTGGTGCTTCCTTCTCCTGGCTGAATGCAAAGCGAGGAAATCGGACATGCGGCCATCGTCCAGCATACCATTGCTCATGTTTCGTCGTATTATCAGCAGCAGCAGCAGACAGATAGCGACAGTAACGAAACATTAGCGCTTCCAAGCTTAAGAGAAAGCCTCGGTTGCATTAAGTCAGTGTTGGTTCGCGGCGAGCAGGACGTCGTTTTGTCGAAGTGACCAACTTTCATCATTATCATCATTCGTTAAGCCCATCGTCGTCGTCGTCGGACATTCCCAGAGATTTGCTGGCAAGACAAATACAACTACGACGACGACGACAACTTCGGCAGCGGCAATTCGTCTTGCCGGCTTCCTCGCTATTGTTCTCTCTCTCTCTCTCTCACTCCCTTTGCCTTTCCCGCTTCCTCCAAGCTCAAAGCTACTCTCACCTGTCGAGCCAGCCACTTGTTGGCCATAGCATTGCTAAAGGACCATCACGTTGCGACTCGTGAGCGCCACACAAACGCCAACGTCCCAACTCCTTTTTCCCGTCCACCCGTCCCGACTACCTGTTGTTGACCTGCCATCCACGACGAACCAACTGGCCAACCGAGCGACCGGCGCGGCGAGCGTAGACCAGACAACTTGACGCCAGGTTAAGCATCGAGTTAAACTCGCGCAACGATGATGACTGGCACTAATAATTGAATGTGGTAGTGGTGCTTGTGCTCGAGGTGGTCACACAGCAACGGTCATTGCGAAGGGAGTTCGGACTTTCGTCCTCGTTGTCGTCGCCGTAGTCGTCGTCGTCGTCGTCGTCGTCGTCGTCGTCGCGGATAGATGAAAGGAACTCGCAAGACAATTCACACAGGCACACGATTCAGCCGTTAGGTCGTCCAAAACGACAACAGGTGGTTTGCAGTAGTTTTTGTTGCGCTCTCAGCGATCCAACGAGAGACTCTCTCTTTCTCTCTCTCGCCTGCCATAACTTTGACTAGCTAGAAACTACGGCAACAAAGACACATGAGAAACATACACAAAGTAACGGGACACTGGAAAGAGGAATGGGGAAGCTGAGGGTTCTGCTCTCTCTCCCTCTCTCTCTCTCCATGGCACTTGATTATTTTGAAGAGAGACAACACAATAGAGCGAGAGCCAGGCAACGGAACCAGCTCGCGTGCCTCCAACTTCCCACTGCCCTTTTAGCCACCACTTGATGACAAGCGGTGAAAATGACAACAGGTAGTTAGTTTACGCGTTTGCCCACCTCCTATTTGCTCCCATGATGAGTGGTCATTTTGCTCGCTCAGTTGTTCGCCCTCTTATCTAATGTTGGTTGGTTAGTTGTCGAGTTCAGCAAGTTGCTGCCTTAGTCTCCGCTTTCAGGATACAACATCAGGAACCCTCGGCTCTCGTGATTTGCCCAGTGCTTGACCTTACGGGCTTCTGGGGAGAAGGACTAGCTAATGGCAAGTTGCAGGCCAATTCAATTTTGCTTCTTCCCTCTATTGGTTTGCAGTCTCGAATTATAACGCATAGACAGTATAAATAATGATCCAGGCAGTAATCTAATTTACCGCTTAGTTTTTTGAAACTTGGCTGTGTCAAGTACAGATTTTTGAACTACTCAAAATGAGTTGATTCCCATGCAATACATGTATTTCAGCTCCAGGCTCAAAGGAACCACGACGTGCGTGTTCAAGTCGTCGGGGAATCCGTGAAATGCATTAGAGTTTACACGCTAATGTAGCGATGAAAAATAAGAGTTGCCAGTAGACTGCATTTCGCGGTGCATTTCGGAGTCGAGGGTGCATCGTTCACTCTGTGTTTACGCGAGATTTTATTACATCGCGAGATGCTGCCACGTTATTTTCGTTTACAGCTGGCAATATTGCATATGTTTTGCCATCGATCTTGATCACTTATTGTTATTGTCTCGTAGCTTGCCAACATTAAATTAATATTAATGCTGAAAACGCTACAAAACTGATAGAACTTTTCACAGTCACAGGTACACTGACTTCTTCTTCAGCTAGTCCAGCTGATATATGATCTCATTCTCTGATCAGATTGTAGATTTTGGACTCCAACAGTTGGCATGAACTCCCAGGACCCTTTCCACATCCTCGAGAAGAAACTCCTTAAGCAGTTGAGAATTTGAGCGCAGGACTTGAAATAGAATCATAAAGCCTTGAAAGCTTTTCAATCATCTCGTTATCGCAGTTAGATTATTGTCCAACTACCTGCAGGATTTGCTTTACGTCATCGTACTACTGTTGCCGCGCTAATATTGTCCCAGGTATTGCTCACAACCTCTTGGCGGCACAACAAGAACAAGAACTCGTTGATTTCAGCCACCGACTCAGAGAGTCACAGTGAACGAGTTCGGTCACAACAAAAACACCCTTCTCATTGGCGAATTCGAGAGCAAGCCAGTTGAAATCTTTCATTTATTGGAACTCACGCGTCCCATTCGACAAAAATTATGGACCAGATTGTCAATGTGTCAAGCAGTTTGTTGAACGCCACAGTTAATACCGCCGCCTGGAGCCTAAAGCCCATCCTCAAGGTTATCGAAAAAGGGGCCAGCTCAGTAAGTGGTGGAGGTTCATCAGAGAAATTGATCCTTAGAGAGACTGTTTATTCCTTGCCACCAAATATGAGGAAGTGGATTGCGATTGCCGGATTGATGGGAGCCAGTGCAGTAGCCATTGGTGCCTATGGAGTAAGTATACAATTTAATTAGATATTCTGGTACTTATTCGAAGGAACCACAATCACTAACCTCACCTCATTTCTAATTCTTTCTGCGAAAATAAACAGGCTCACGTCGTTTATCCAAGACAAGAGATTGCTGACAATAGAAAGGCTGTCTTTGAAACAGCGAACAAGTATCACTTTCTACACTCTCTAGCCCTAATCAGTGCACCATTTGCCAGAAAGTCCTCACTCACCGGTGCCCTATTTATCTCTGGGACCCTCATCTTTTCCGGCACCTGCTATTATTACGCCATCACAGACAATAAGAATATATCCAAGTACACGCCTTATGGTGGAATGACACTCATTCTAGCTTGGCTTTCACTAGCACTCTAAGTTGGGAGTAGTCATAGAGTAGAATACAAATTATATATTAAGTGATGTACAAACTGAGATGATTCGCGGGTTCAAATATCTCGCTCGAGTCGATTTGATTTGAGAAGTAGTTGTAGAACTCATCATGGAGGTGATCAATAAACAAAGAATTTTCAGGTAGATAAGAAAAGATTCCAACTCAGCTGATCTGTAAGCAGCTCAACTTTAATTAGCTGTTTCCGACGCTTTCTCTCTATCATGATATTAGTTTTCCTCTCAAGTCTCCAAAGAGGCTTGAACCAAACCTCGCCCTAGTCAACAAGTAGTGCCTAGGCTTTGTACTCCCAGATGATACAGTGAGCGTGTTCACCGAACGGCTTGTTATCGTCCCTACGCATCCGTTGATAACCGTTTCCGCCAGCAAGCACGAGTACAGTCTTATTGCCGCCCAGGTATGAGGATTTTGTAGATGTTGACTTAGTGCCACCACCAGCTTGCATAGATCCATATGATGAAGCCTGTTGCATCGCACTCGCAGCTTGCATACCAGTTAGCATTCCACCATCAACTTGGTTTCTAGCTTGTTGTTGTTGCTGAATGATTTGTTGTTGTTGTTGCTGTTGTATCAGTTGAGCAGGTTGATCATACAATTTGTTTGGCACCGTACTACCTGATTGCGATCCATAATCTGCCTGTGAACTCAGCTCGCCGCTAACCTGCGCCCCCTTAGCCAACTGTGGGCCAGATAACAGTTGACGTTGCTGTTGTAATCGTTCCATCGACACACCACCTGAAAGAGTTTGCGACACTTGTTGTGAGCCTGTTGTAACGCCACCATTTATAGACCCTTGATTGTAAGCAACTGGTTGAGTTTGGGCTTTATCATAAATATGATTGAGATCATTGATTCGATTCACTTGCTGCTGTTGCTCCTGCATGTTACCTGGTGCTCCAATAAGTTGACTTGGCAAAGCTTGCTGCTGCTGTGGATTAGCTTGCATTGCGTGCTGTTGTTGGTGGTTAGGTGACATCTGAGCGCCAATGTTACCTGTGTTTGAGATAACTGCCTTATTTTGAACTTGCTTCATACCCCTCGGTACACCGTCTTGGTAAATTGCGCCACTTGAAGCCGATGATCCACTGTCATCCGACACATTCATCCCGGATATGTTTACGTTTGAGAACTCCCAAGCCATTCTATCGATGGGTGTCTCACCACCAACAATATTGCCAACACCCTTGCCACCGGCAGTCATGTAGTCGCCTACATTCATGAGGTCAGCGTATTGGCCATAGATAGCTTCCACCTCCTCGCTCTTGAGAGCATGGTTTTGTTTCATCTGCTGGGGATTGCGATTGTTGAATGGCAGCTGAGGTACACATTCTGAGCCGGCAGATAAGTTTAGCATAATATTTACGGGACCTAAAAATCGATGCAAAGCAACATTAATACTTCCTGAGACTAAAGGCACGCCTTGTAGCCTTGGCAATGTGAGAGTGGCAATCATTCCAACATTTGTACCGATCCAAAGAAGTCCACGAGTAGCCATTATAGAGGTGACAGTGATCTTAATCTCTTCATTAACATCGTCAAGCACTCTTCTGATACTACTTCCGACATTAATATCAACTAAGTGTTTCATGGTCTCAGCATGATACAACTTAACTATGGGTGAGTCGATTAAACTAACCCATATACCACTTCCGCAGTGCGCCAACAAGTTCGGCCTTGGCTCCTCCTCAAGCGGGATGATGTTGTGATTTGGTGGATCATTTACAACAGTAAGGCTATCTACGATATTTGTCTCCTTGATTCGCCATATTCTGTTGTGGGAGCAGGCGAACATCTCATCGTTGATTGGCAGCAAACAGGTAACCGGAAACTGACTCAATGGTATCAAATATGGCTTGTCAAAGTTAATCGCATCAAAAACTGCCACTGTGCCGCTTATAAGACCTACATAAACGAAATGACCGAAGTACTTGATACAAGTAACCTCGCTCTGGACATCCAACGAGGCAAACTGAATCCATTCACTCGGTGAGTTCGCATCTATCACAATGATTCTACCCTGTCTTAGTCCAATCCATAAAGTTGATCCAACGGATTCCAGGCAAGTTACTTGAGAGTCTGATAACTCATACGAGTGAATCAAGCTCACTTCCGCGCCATTAGTTGCCAAGGCTCCTAGAGATGATGCATTCGCGTTTACATTGCAAATCCATAGGACACCAGCCGGATTCTCGCCGATAAATGGAGCTTGTCTCAAGTAATAATGCAAAGCACATGTCAGATGGCTTTGATCTGACTTGAATATGGCCAATGATTTGACGAAGAGTGGGACTCTTTGGCCTATGGAGCATAATGAAGCTTGATGAGACGGTGGTGGATTATCGGTAACATTTTCCCATCCTGGATTATTAGCACGATCTAATGCTAGCTTGGTAAGCCTGACATCAATTAGCCAATCGCGCTTGGATTCCGGTGTACTGAACTGGACAACCAAAGTATCTTTGTTGTTTTTTGAATGCAAACGTAATTGAAGACAACTTCTATCGATGAGTGTCATCTGGAATTCCTTCCTTCGTATTTCTTCACGTATACCTAGACAGATTTGCTCTGGCGCCGCTGGATTTAGTCCATTGTACTGAAATCGCAACGCGGCAACGAGTCCCGTTATTCTCATCATGAGCTCTAGATCGTGAACTAGACTCTGTCTTTCACATTCCATCCTCTCGATGGTGTAATTTTGCGGTGATGGTGGCGCGTTGGGATCATTGAGATTCTTGAAGTTTGAGTGTGCCATTAAATTGCTTATTGCTGGTGAGATACTTTCTATGACAGATATATCTGCAAGAGGCACAGCAAATTTAAGACGATTTGATGGAATACTGACGCATATGAGCATATCATTCAATAAATACATCTTCCTGTTCTTGCTTTTGAGTATTGTGTTAGTATTTGTATCCATATCTAGTAGACAGGTGTCGTCTTGTCTAAGTAAAAATCTTTGTGAATGGGCATTAGATTCGTTTAGGTGATCTTTGAGCAATTGTTTGACAGCGAAATGACGCTCAGCGTCTCGTTTCCTCTCGTTCAATCTATCGGCTAAAGATTCTAGCTCGGTAAGGGCTCTTTGAAGTGACATCCTATCTGGATGATCGAAGGGTGTATGCTTGAGCAGATCACTCAATAACAGGATAAATTGGGGAAATCTTTGTACAGGTTTAACCATTGAACCAATAAAGCTCAATCTGTCGGGACTAGAGACAGATTTTTCATGGAGGAACTGCCCGAAAGCCTTGGACTTTGAGGCTCGTCTGGCAGTTTCTACTGCATTCGTGAAGTTGTTTATGAATCCGGAGTAAATGTCTAAGACCATGGGTTTAGAAAAGCTTGTGGTGAATACTGAGCCAATCATCTCCTTTTCGTCCCATTCTTGGACATGATGACTGAGGGCCAGACCAAATAGTTTGTGAAATTGCAATATCTGATCTAAACAAAAAAATATTACGTTGATCTTGTTTTGGCTTAGTATTGGCGGATCGGCCTCTTCGAGTGGTCTTTTGTATTCATAGATAAGACGATAAAGAGAATTTGTGTATGAATTTTCGGAATCAACAATCGAACCTACAATCAGGCGACGTTTTAACTTGTCGGGTGTTAAATTTGGGGGTATCGTATCTGGTAGAGATATCAGTCGAGGCCTCTTGGTTGATTTTGACTCGATGTATGGATTCTCTTCTTGATCTGAATTTTGAGAGTTGGAAGACTTCTTACGAGTGCTAAACCATCTTGTAAAGTTGGCGCTAATGAACTTCTTACCGTTATTCTTCTTCTTCCAGGTATCGCTATGCAAACTTATTGTATCAACGGGATACTCAGCCTGTAGCCTATTGATAGTTTTGATGTCTATTTCTTCATAGACATTCTCTTCCGACCTATTGTCGACCATGAGCATGGGATCCTTGTTCCGATTATCAGGGTCTTGAAGTTGAGATGGGCGTCCGTAACCACTGGACTCGCTGCCATTGTTAGGCCTATCGCCTACAGTCATAGATCTAAATATCTTGTCCATGTTCTGATTTGGGGTTGGTTTATGTATCATTTGGTTACTCGTCAAACTTCCACCACCCTGAGTATCACCCCTCAACATGGCCTCGAAGTCTAAATTTAATCCCTCTAGTCCAACCTCACTTGTGAGTTCAACACCCAAGTGCTCAGATTTTCGTCTGATCCGATTGAAGTCATTGTGGGTCATGGACTGACTTGTCGTTAGATTTGGATGCTCATTATTGTTGTTATTGTTGTTTTGTTGGATAACAAATTGTTGGTGTCTTTGGAGTTCAGCTTGTTCGGCGGCGTTTAAATGCTGCTTGTTACTATCATGAAATATCACTTGGTTACCTAGTAGCTTTGAGTGGCCATCTTCGCCTTGAGATGGCGACTTGTGGTGCAATAACGAGGGTCTAGCTTGAGCTTGGTGCTGGGCTGGTATTGAGCCAGCCTGGTACAGGTGATGATTGGAGTTTATGTGATAGTTGACGGAGTGGAGCTGACTCTGGAAAGACGTGTTGGATGTTTGGTTATTGTTGAAGTGGTGCGGGTTGAGATTTGTCAGATGTTGCGGGTTTCCACTTGAAATCAAATATTGTGGCTGCGAGATGGATGATGGTTGTGCATTGATTGATTGCGCCACTTGGCCTTGCACAAATTGTTGTCTTGTAGCCTGTGATTGTTGCTGTTCAAGTGTATTACTAGCTTGTTCACTTTGATTTAGCGCAGCATTGAAACGATTATTTTGGGAAGCCATTCTAGATGGATGGTAGTCACCGCTACCATTTGCTGAATCTTGCTGCTGAGTATTGTTAGCCATGGACGATGATTGGTAATCATCGAGTTTCTCGGTTTGGCTGTCAAACTTTCCTATGATATTGTTGTTATTTGTGTGATTGTTACCACTAATACTCTTACTAGTGTTGTTACTTTGTTGAGAATCATTGATTTGACGAGCGCTCAGTTCAGAGCAATAATATGCAACTTTCTCGCCGCTATCCATCTCAAATTTCAGTTGCAAAACATGAGTTTACTGTGTCAGCTCCGTGTTGCTTTTGTTGTTAGTATGTAACTTGTTGTTGGTGATTATACTAGCATTAACATGAACTAATCACCAAATTGGTACATAATAGTTTGAAAATTGCACAAAGCGCGATGATGAGGGAAAAAATTCAGGTTTCAAATAAGTGGTCAGGTTCTAATATTTAGTCTCTGGTTTTCCGGTTTTGATTTGTCCTCATATCAATATACAAGTTACCAAATTGATGGGTAATTTTAGGGAGATGATATTGCAATTTTGCTATATTAGATGAGCGAGACTTCAACAAATACAATGAAACAAAAATTTGCCGGACAGTTGCAAGTTTAATTCTTGTGCGCAATGGATAACAATCCTATTTATCAGGCCAAATTAATATGGTGGTTGAGTCAGATTTTTGGTTTCGGAAATATGGACAATATCAACTCAGTGATTCAATCAATAGTTTTGATTATAATCTATCTAATGAAATCTTGATGAATCTGGTATAATTATCCCAGTGTTATGATATGGCAACAAAACGGGGAGAGGCAAAATCCAAGCTCTGGCATCTTTCCTTGTAATAAATTCGTTCGTTCGTTCGTCGTTCGCTCTCCCACAAACTTGGAGAAGTTTGTTCGTCTTCTCAGTTGTAGCGCTGAGCTAGCCGCCACCAGTCCAGTTCAATTCTCATTGCATTGTGTGTGCAAGCCGCGGAAACTAACACAAGAAGTCTCATTAAAACGGACGGTCAGTCAGGCAGTCACACACATTCGACTGGCGCTCGCTGTGAGAGATTTAGTTCGCCTTAGAAAGAGCACCCAGCGAGTGGGTACATTGGAATTCTATGTAGCTGCAGTCCATCTGTCCAAAGTGAAACATGCAACTGCGTTTCTGTAGTTCGGCCGAGAGCGACAAGCAAAATTAACGCACAAATCCGCATTCCTTTTATGAAGCAACATCAACTGGATGCAGATTTTTCCCAACGACTCCTCTCTTTTTAACAATAAACTGTAGTTTTTCATAGTCTCCAAGAACCGAGGAGCATTTTGTTCGCTCCTAGGAAGCGCAATGGCGAGGCATCGCTACATTTGAACAAGTGTCTTGCCAGGCCAAACTTAGGGGCAATTCATTTCCGCTTTTTCCAAGGCATAAACTCGAGAGTAAATCTCATCGAAGATTATACTAAGTAAACTATTGTGATGAGAGCGTAGATGTACCCGTAAAAAGGAGCTGCCTTTGATATCGCGTCAGGGTGAGATTTGAACCTTTAACATTAATGGGAGAGGGTGATCTCAGAAGGATAAGCTTGAGCAATTGCCACACTTTCTCAACGCATTTATAGCTTTTGATCTATAGTATTCATCAGATTCCTGCAGATTGCTATGTAGTTGGAGGAGGAAAAGTCGCAGACTGTTTGCGATGAACCTAAAAGGAGAGTTCCTGCCGACACCTACGACAGGTAAAGAACTACTTATTGTTGCCATGTCCATTGATCAATGAGTAGTAGAGGTGTGAGCAATTCGAGAAAAGTCATGGTAACACTAACAACGCCCCACTAGTGATTGATGACAGAGAGAGAGAGAGAGACGGGATTGATCTCACAAGATGTGCACAAGATTTGCTCCAGATACTGTATAGCCACAAAATTGTCGCCACCACTTGACACCTGTTGTTGCTGCTGCAGCTTCTACTGTGGCTGTATCCAGTCTTTAGAGTTGGTGACAGGGAAAGAAGATTAGGAAGTTTGCTCGCAGATGGAGGAGCATCTCCTCGATAAACTTTCACTCAGACTTCTACACTCGAGATTAGGAAATTGCTTCAAAGTTTCGAGTGGGTAGAAAGTGGTTGCCACTACCTGAGAATTCAGTGTAATGATTCTACACTACAGAGTTTCTCTCTCTCTCCCTCCCAGGTGTCATCAAACAAGCAGAAGTGAGACCGAGGGAGGAAGGAAGGGAACGAAGTCAAATAGTCCCGTTGATTTCCGTTAGCTGGTTTTTGCTTGGATTGTTTCCCCGGACTCGAAATTTTAGATTGGAGCACAGAAAATCACAGTAGTTCCTGCAAGGGATCCGCCCGAAACACTGGCCTGATAGTCACTGCAAGATAACCTTTAAGGCTTAGAGCGAGTAATGCAACCTAGTCCTGTAACAGTCTAGATGTCATGATATCTTAATGTATTTAGATACTAATAATTCGACTCTCGATAAACAACCAAGAAGACGACGTCAACGACCACCACAACGACTAGCAAGATAAGCGCGCGAATCCAAAAAGTTGGACCAATCTCATTCAATTTTTATTCAAAAGTTGAAATTTGCATCACCAAGACCAACCAGCAACAAGTGTAAGTGTACCGCTAGTTAAGAATCTTGAATATCGGTTAAGAGGACGGGAGAATTTTGTTGTAGTTGTTTCGCAGTTGTTAAAGTTCAAGTGGTGTAGTTGTTGTGTAGTTAGCTTAGCGGGTTATCCTGTCGGTTGTGTTCTTTGAGAAATGAGTTCACTCAAAAGAAGGCTCAAATTGAATACAAATCAATTCGAGAGATTAAATGGTCAAGTATCACAATCTAATCTCGTCGACAGTTATGTTGATGCCGCCTCCGCCATCGCTACCCCCGACGACGATGACGATAATCTCGGGCAACACCAACTTTTGTTGCCGCGGCAACCAGAGTCGCCACAACCTGTCAACGAGCAGGAACAGCAACAACAACAGAAACAACTACCCGTTTCTAAACCAAAGACAAGAAACAGGTTAACATTAAAGTCAGCATCAACAAGAACAACATTGACTAAGAGACAGGCAAACTTGAAGACGCTGACGGAATATCAAAAGCAATTGCTGGAGCCCCTGCATTTGACTAACAAGATTAGGAAGGTTTCCAATTTTCGCTATCAATATTCAAGTCTCATTTTCATATTATCTGTGATCTCAATCCTCAGCTTGAGTCCCACGAACTTTTTCATCAAGCTCAGATTTGTTGGCCGCCGAAATGCCAACGTCGACACTCGAGTGGCTTCCATCTATTCAAGTGACGGGCAACAACAACAACAACATAGACAGCAACAGCAACGGCGGCAGCTAGATCTCTCTAGTTGCTTGGCGGCGCCGGCGACGTCAAGGGAGTCTGGGCAAAGTTGTCTGGCCAGCCACCTGAGCAGCGATAGCATCGCCGTCACCAACCAAACTGACGATCAAATTGACCACCTCGCCAGTGACCGAGCGGGAAAATTATCTTGCGCCTCAAGAGATACTGATGCTTATTATCATAATTTGAGTTGCAATGGACGCTTGAACTCAACATTTAGCTCGACAGCTGCCGCCGCCTACCGGGATGACCATAGCAGCCGGAAAGAATTTTCAATTCAACAGAAAATTAGTAACTTCGCGCTAGATGTTATTGTAAACCTGTTGATGCGCTTGCAAATGTTTGAACAATATGTCATGGTTGCTGGTGGTTGTAAATTTCAAGCTGAAGCTTTGGTTTTGGGCAAGATGGCGAAGATGTGGTACATCAAGAAGAAGATACGTAAAATAGGGAAAAAGTTGCGCAAATCAACCATAGCTTTGCCAGTCTTTACGGCCATTCCAATCTATGAGCACTCCTACTAGTGAGTACCAAGCATTATAACTTATTTGGAGGTTGAATTAAATTTTTGATTCAATTAAAATACTCCCACATTTACCTGCCACCAACTATCTGCGCACCTAAGATATCTAACAAAACCACTCTTCACTTCCGCCAACCACAAACCAACCGACTGAATGCACTTAGTCCACAACCTTACGTTACTCACGTTACCCATCAAGCTGCCTCGCAGGGTTTGGCCAGCTCCTATGCCCCATCGGTGGCACAACAAATTGGCACGGTGGTGTCAAGCGGAGGACAGCAGTCGGTTAGTGCGGCCGCCTCGTCACCAAGCCAGCAACACTCGACCCCGGCGCAACAGATGGTTGCGGCGGCAAGTAACGAGCACCCAGCCCTCCAAACGATTGCCTTCCATCATCACCGCGATCCACTGACGTCCTCTTACGCAGGCCAACTGCAGCAACATCAACAGGCTGCCATGATGGCGGCAGCTCATCAACTCTCAGGTATCCCAATCCACTCGGCAGCCATCTACCATCAACTAGCTGCGACCGCTGGAATGCCTCACCTGGCAGCCGCCGCCTCGACCAGCTACCCAACCACTGCTCTAACATCTCAAACTCAGATTCACTCGCCACAGGCAACCCAATCAGCTACCGGAGTTCCAGCAACTGGCTCATCTCCGGTTGTAGGAGCCATTGCGCCACCATTGTTTGTCGATGATGCCGGTGGACTGTACGGGTATTATGGAAATGCATACCATCGTCATGATTCCAATCGATACCATACTATTGGTAGCTGGTAGATAGATGGATTGAGTTGCATGAATGAATAGACATATGTGGAAGAGGCGAGCGAATTAGTACATCAACCATCTCCCTAAGCTCGAAATCGTGATCGAGCTCCTTGATTTCTCTTTGTTAGCTTTATTCTATGTTTGTATTAAACCAGCATCTAGTGCACATTCTTTGTTCGTAGATCGTACTTAATACCTTCGAGTTACTTACCATTGATAAATTAAATCTTGCTCTAGATCGAATGATCACACGAATAGCCAATCAGGTAAAGCTTACCGATGAGGCGGGATAAATGTATTCGTCTTTGTGGGAAGTTGTGCAATCCAAATGGACGCACAGAGTTGCGGACAAAAAACGCACAGATTCAGCGCCGCTGCGATGCTTCTTCGCTCATGCTTCTTCTGTAATAAATGGACATTTTGCAAACACATTGTTTATTATTAAACTAGCCTCGACCACGACTAATCCCCAACTATTTATCCATATTGACATCTCTTCAAAGAATTATAGCAGAATACATTGGACATTCAGCAACTCATATTAACATATCTATCAGCAACCCTACAAACTATAGCTATGGCTGGCATTGTCACGGGAACCTCAGTTTTGGGCATGTCCTTCGATGGTGGAGTTATTGTGGCAGCCGATACTCTTGTGTCATATGGTTCGCTTGCCCGATTCAAGAATTGTGAAAGGATGAAGGTTGTCAACGATCACACGGTTGTTGCGGCCACCGGTGATTATGCTGATTATCAATTCTTAACCAAAGTCATTCATCAAAAACAAATCGAGGAACGTCAATGGAATGATGGACTGCAATTGTATCCAGCAGCGCTACATTCCTGGATCACAAGAGTTTCATACAATAAGCGATCTAAATTTCAACCTCTTTGGTGTGCCTGGGTAGTGGCCGGCTTACAACCCAACGAAAACACTGGTAAACTGGAACCGTTCCTAGGATTTTGCGATAAACTAGGAACCTCGTACAAGTCGAATGTCGTTTGCTCGGGCTTCGGCCAATATCTAGCATTACCCCTATTCAGAGAAATACTTGACCACCAAGACAGGTTACCGACTGAGGAGGAGGCAAGAAAGTTAGTTACAAAGGCTATGGAAGTATTGTACTATCGTGATGCGCGATCCCTACCAAGGTATCAGGTGGTCGTCATCAAGGCAGATGGTGTCCACAAAGAAGGACCTGTTGAGATTAAGGGTGATTGGCAAGTTGCGCACGAAGTCAAGGGATATTAGGTATTATTCATCTATCTACATCTAACGACAAGAGATGTATTATATATATATATATATAAAATGAGATCTTTATCACATTAGCATTAAGTCTGGCTATCATCTTATTTAGTTGCTCAACGCAGTGGTTTCAAACCAACTTGAGCCCTGATGGCGTTCTCCTTGTCAATATCGGATTGTTTGAATCGAGATTTTGTAGTAGATATGTCTGGGTTATTATCCCGGCGGCTTGTAGTTGCTCCTCGAGAATCACTCTTGCGTTCATCTCGACGATATCTATTATCACGGTGTCTGTCCTCCTTACCTCTGTCATGTCTATCACCCGGCCTCTTTGGGTCGTCTCGCCTCCTTGAGGGTTTATCAACATCACGATGACGTCTCTGATTGCTCTCTCGTTTCGCCTCCTCGATTTTCTCTTCAATGAGCTGCATCGGTATGAGATTTTGCAACTCAAGCTCGGAGACGTAGGGTTTAATATATCTCAAATCTTCGAGAACATACCTCTTGGTCAGCATCTTTAGCGGGACACCTAAGTATTCTGACTCGCGCAATAGATTATCTATGAACTCATCCATATGAATTACACTAAAGTTTTTACTTCTATCTAGCAACCTTAGTTTTCTATAATCCCTTAGCATAGGTTCCAGTTTATTGTAAACTTCAACTGAATTCTCGACCATCCTAAGATAGAACGCGCCCAAGGCGCGCAAATACTTGAAGTCTTGCTGATCAATATACAGGTATATGATCTCTTTGACGGGTTGAATCTGTAATAATCTAAAAGCTAGACAGAGAAATGGTGTTGGCTTCCCGGGTTCACCATAGAGTCCGCCAATATACCTTACATCATCAACGGCCTTGTCCAGAATGAGAGCGCTATTTAATTGGGTACAATGTTCCTTCCAGTAGATGGAGTTGCGGATACGATCCTCATTGAATTTCCCGATGATACTTTGCGGGTTCATCCCATGGACTGTATGTCGATTGATTCCAGTGGCCATGATTATAGTCCAAGATGATGTCCGAGTAAAATATGTATATTTGATTCCAGTTTGTTCTAGTAGATTTGCAGCTTTGTTATGATGTAAACAAATGGCGCACGTGTGCTCAACACATTGCGCGGTCAGCAATCCGGTCAGTCAATCATTTGACATAGAATACGGTTAGATCTTGGGATAAGTTATCAGTCTTATGTCATTGGAACTACACAGGTTAGATTTCAGAATAGGTACATGTAATGCATGTCCTATGTCTTTGAGGGGAACTTGTCGATGCTTTCAGTATTAGCCCCCACGCTGTGCGGCATAAACGTGCAGATATTCATTCTGCACGTGACGAGGCAGGTCAATTGAATCATTCTGCATGAGCAGATCGACGCTGACTTAAAACGTGTCCATTCAAGATAAGATCCAACTTCACCTGAAATATATTGTGACCTCTCGTATTTTTTTCAAAATTCGCACGGAACCAAAAACAAAACAGTGGCTTACGTTGAGGTGACGTGAAATGGTCGGTATTTCACGGTTCTGTAAGCCCAAATGGTGAGAGATGAAGTGTAAACAAACGCTAGAGCCCCTTTACTTGAGAGAAAGATTCAATAAACACTAGAGTCGAGTGAAAATCACGAAACAAATAGATTTTCCACCTCTTGTCGTCACCCAAACTTCACAAGAGCCAGTGAACCGTAACCAATCGTTTTATTTGCCTAGGTGTTGCTAGTTGGTTGGCTCGTTAGTTGGGCGGCAACAAGTGGTGGCTTATGTCCTGTTGGCTCCCCCAATAACTTGCCTGTTGAGCATGAGGAGTTGCAAAAAGTCACAACTTGAACCGTTTGAGTTTGTGACTCGCTAGGCACACGAGTAAACACAATGGATTTTTCCAAATTTCCTCTAATCCTCCTTCTACCTGTTGATTCTCTTAAGCTACAGTGTTCTATTCTCACCTTTTGCTCGTGCCTTTTGCTCTTGGCAAGTTTGTCTAAAGAAATTTTGGCGACACAATCGTGTAGATTGCACTAAACTGGTGACTCATCGGGCGACACGAAGGGAAACGAGGAAATGGGATTCAGCTAATCGACGAGTCAACAAGCTAGCTAGCTAGCTAGCTTGTCGATCTACTGCCATAGGCCAATAATGCTTCTTCATCATCCGGGAGATGCTAAAAGGTTATGCTAGCTTGCGACGTCATTGGTGCCAGCAGTAGTGGCATGTGGTGGCCGGCAAGCTCGTTGGTCTCTATATGTAACCGCAGACACAACCTCGAATGTGTGACCAACCGGAGATGACGACGACAGCAGCAACAACAACAACAACAACAACAACAACAACGTAGAAGAAGGCAAGAGTTGATTTGTTTGAGGTGGTTGCGGGTAAACAGCCAGCTAACTAGCCAGTCATCCAGGTAACAACGAGTGGCAGTCTGCAAGCACCAAGCTAACTAGCTCGCTGGTTAGACTGCGTTGCAAAGAACGACGGCGGCCATCAGATGCGATGATGATATCGCGCTAACCCCACCATTGAGCGACGACGTGTTGCCTTCAATGAAGATGGTGGTTTTGTTGTTGTTGTTGCTCTTGCTGCTCCAACTACTACTGCCGCATCTTCATCATCATCGTTGATAGTTGCTGCGACCATCTACCATTTACCCGGCAAACTAACGAGCAACTGAGCAACATCTGCACGCATGCGAGTTGCTACCAATCCAATCATAGGAAGCGACCTACCTGAGCTTCTTCTCTTTCTCTCATTGCAGTGCCATTCAATGCACTGTAGTGAGATGCAATGCAATCGCTCGTCGTAACGTGGCGCTCGAAATTATATTTGTCTTAGTCCCTAAGGTTTGGTGCCATAACCACCAAGGCCGACTCAGGCACTTGGCATCCCAAAAACTCACTCTCCATGACTCTCGTCGCTAGCGTTTACGTCGTCGTCGTCCTCATGAGATGATTGTGTTAGCAATTTCAATTCTCGGCAGCTCAAGAGCTCTCAAACTTTTCTCTCTCCCTCTCTCTCTCTTCCCTTTGACTTCAGTTGATGTTGTTGTTGCTACTTGGTTCTTGTCGCAATCGTACAAACAACAAAATCGACAACATCAACAACCATTCGAGTCTTGCTCGCCTTCAAGCCAGCGCCGAGTTAGTGTCGCCTTCCGACACTTGTCAAGACGTCGCAGTGGCGGCGAGCAATATGGTTAGTAGCAGCCGTACTGCAACAGGTGGAAGTTGTTGCGCGCAAACGTGAATGCCAACCAGGCGAACGAATGAGTAAGCGAGTGTCGCACCTGCGACACTTGAGGCAACCCAAGAAAAGCGATGGCGGCGATGAAGCCACCGAGTTGCCAAGCTCATGATGGCCGGAGAATTGAAGGCAAAAACGAAGGCGACGACGACGACATGTATGACTAGTGGAGTCATAGGAGAAGCATAGGCAGCAGGAGCAGCATTAGCAATAACGAGTGGATTTTTACTATTCATTGCCTAGCTATTGCCGCCACCACCTCTTGTTGGTGTCTCAATCGTTGGAAAGAGAAAGAGAGAGAAAAAAAGAGACGGAAATTGCCATCAGTTCGCTTGACTCTAGCCTTCTACTCACAAGAGCTCAAGCTTCAGGTCTAACTCTTCGGCTTCTAACTGCAATATCGACTAGTCAAACTGAATTTACCTGCAGCAGTCTCTCCTCTAGTACAACTAGTAGTTTAAATCTAATTCTAACTGCAAGACAATACCAATCGCTTACTCACACTCAAAGACTCACTTTTGAGTACAAGTTTAGTTTATTTCAGTTTAGTTCTGGCTGCTTTTAATTGGTCAATCTTCTAGGTTGTGTTCGAGGATCAGGTAAGCTATAGAGTTTAACAAACAGAGCGAGTTCAGAGATTCGAAAGATCGATATTAGCTCTCAGGGAGAGACAACAGCGAGTAATAGAAGCCCACGACTTCAATTCTATCGTACTAATCCCAGTAATCGTTGTCATTTTCATCTCGTTCTGTTCAATAACATCAATAAAACCGTTCAAATCAACTACAACCACCTGATAACTAAAAAACCACCTAGACAAGAGACACAAACACATACATTGTGAGAGATTGAACTCAACATTCCAGAATCCAAATCGAAAGGCTAAAGGATGAACAAACAAACCCAAACAGTATGCATACTCATCGGCGCTGTGGTTTTGCTAGCCCTAATTGCCGACTCAGAGGCTCAGCGTCAGAGTAGACAAAGATCCGGTGGCGCCGGTGGTCGCCAGAACAGGCCCAAGGGAAAGGACCAGTGTCACGGTAAGGAAATTGACAAGTGTTACGAGCAATTGCAAGCATATGGCAAGTCCGATAGGCCAGCCGATATCATTAAGACCAAGGAAGGACTTGAGAAGTTGTGTAAGTCATTCAACACAGTGGTGGAGTGTCAGAAGGGATACATCAAGAAGTGCGCCACTCCCTTGCAAAAGGAGCTATTCGACTTCTTCCTCGAGTCATTCACCAAGACCGTTGAGGAGTTTTGCGGAAATCCAGAGAACAAGCAAAAGTTCCTAGTCCACTCGCCTTGTTTAGTCGACAAGGTCTTTGAGACACCAGATTACAGGAACCAATGTGTCGACAAATTCCTTGCTGCTGTCGACCACCTGAACAGCACCTCAAGAGTTACCCAAGATGATCGTTATGATACCGCTTGCTGTGGATTTACCCAATGGCAAAAGTGCTCTAAGGATAAGGTTAGCGCCGCTTGTGGAAAGGAGGCCTACGATTCCTTCGAACAGTATATCCTGAACACATTCGGTGGTTTCAATGGCCAAATTTGCCCAGATGACGTGTTTGCTGTTAACTCTAACACATGCGTTAAGGCTCTACCACCACCAGGCTCCAAGTCCAAGGGTAAGCTGAGTGACAACCCACTGACTCAGTACATATCCATCTACTTTGGTTTCCTATTTGGTAAGGCAGCCAATTAAGTTGCTTAACTTGATAGATACACAAGTCGACGATAAGAGTTTGAGGCTCACTATTACGGGCAACACACTATAAGGTGAAAAGGCGCCACCATCCGCCTTGCGATGATGTGATACCAACAACAACAACAAGCAGCAGACATCAAGACTGAACTTCGAGGCGTTAAGAGCACCATCTATAGATAATTATATAATATTTGCTTTCTTCCTAATCAATGAGACTAATTACCTACCAGCGCTAAAATTATAAATATGCAACTCACGACAGACTCATGCCCGAATATTCTTTGTACCCTATGTGGATTAGGATATTACTCAATCGTTATTTTGCAAGTCGATTTTCAATTTTTTATTCTTTATTCAATAGTTACGTTTGTAGGGTGAACTGGTGCGCTGAAGGCGCTTTATCCTCTCACATTCTTCTATCTCCGCCAAGAGTTTGGCCTCCTCGCGCCTACCTTCATTTGTAATCCTCTCGCATATTGGGCATAAGCAGTCTGAGGAGATGGCATTCTTTCGATACCTCTCATAATGAACCTTGTCGGTGTGCTCAACAAGTGCCAGCATATTATTGCTAAGCAGCAATTCCTTGAGCTTTATAAATTCGGAGTGCAACCCGATATCGATGTGACCCCAGGCATATGATCTAATTCTCCTGCGCTTGCCCTCAATCTCTACAATATCGTTGCTGGCTGATACTGCGAATGGAGGCTGGGGCCCAAAGTTGGGCGAGTAGGTTTCAATACCATTCAAAGCTATTTGTTGTCTGATCTTCTCGAGCATCTCATGTCTCCCCTGCTTCGTAAACCTATCTGCCTTGCCTATAACCGGAATCAGACACACGCGCTGGTATAATTGCTTCATTGTTGCGAGATCTATAGATTTGAGGCCAGATTTCTCTGGTTTGATCATGTAAATGCAGCAATGAACCCTTGTATCGGCAATATCGTTGTAGTATGTGTCAGATCCTTGCTTAAGATAATCTTCAAACCTCGCTTCAATATAGTCGACAATGTTCTTGTAACTGGTGGACTTGTCCATTTGGTTATTGAATCCTTTTGATTCCATGATGGTCAGTCTCATCTTGATTGTTTTATTGGGTGGTCTAAATTCTTTTATTCGAAGAGTTACATCATTCAAAGATCGTTCATAGTCAGCTAGGTCGCCGAAGTCAATATCAAACAGTGAATTGATTAGCGCCGTTTTTCCAATACCTGTTGGCCCTAATACCAAAACATTCAGCGACAAACCGTTCATAATATGACGGGTCGCCACTTGATTGGTGATCGAGTCGACACCAATAGAATCCATGTTGAAATAATTTTATCTGGGATATGTAGTTTTCAATAGTAGGTAAGTACGATATTTTTCGATTGGTTTATTTTGATGTCACCAGTAACGTGGTCATATCTCTGGGTTCGTTTGTCCGCTCGTGTACGTTGATAATAGGGGTATGAAAACGCGTACCCTGGCTTGTGCGGCGTAGAGAAGGGGAAGAAACTTTGGTCCGCGCTTTTCGAGAGTTTTTTTCGACCTTTTCTTCGTGGGTCGATAAAATGTCTGATGCAGTATATAAAAGAGCGGAGGGAATCATTTTACGGTCTCAGACTTATAAATGTTAAAGCATGTAATCAAATATGATACCGTTTGAAAATCGTTGTCACTAATTGAGCAAATCTGGTCAGCTGTCGACTATTCTTGATGCATTTATCAAAGTCTCAAAATAGATTCACTGCTATCAACTCTTAATGGTTGAAGACTGATCTGAAATTATTAAGACAAGCTGTAGTTGCATAAAATGTTCTCTATAACTTCGGACCAGAAAGCGCAGTGACGAGTCAATCTCGTTAGACTTTAGCCGTAACTAAAGTCCTCAAGCGAATCATAAATCTCACGACAAGGGTAGGTTTATTGAACGTTGCAAATCTTTGTTGACATTATCCTCGTGTAGCCTCCAGCGATATGCGATCAATTAGACTCAGGTTATTCTCGACATTGATCAATATAATTCTTGGCTTTGACCATTTCCAATGCGACTCCTCTGAATATCTTTATGTGTCCATCCATTTATGAATAACTCAAGTCATAGATAGCTACCTTGACGCGATACAGTTATGAAAACTACACCCTCAAGCATAGGTTATGGTTATGTCTAGTTAGTGATTCCGAACGAGGCAGCACGACGGTCGATCAAAGCAATTATAGCAGGGTCCGCCTTATCGAGGACATCCATCTCGTCTTGAAAGGCGTGCTTAATGTATTTCAGGATAACCGAGTAGTCTTCTGTCTTGCCATCATTGTTCTGGGATTTGATGCGGTTGTACTCCCTCAAAGCCCGACGACAGCCGATGGCGCGGAGTCTGGTGAGCACCCAATTGCTCTTGCCATTGAGCTCGTCTTTGGGGGTAACCTCAAAAATTATCCTCTTGGCGGCGGCCAGGCTGCTGATGATATGATTGTTTAGGACCATGCTCAATTCGAAGCCGAGGCTTGAAGTAACATTAGATTCAGCACCAGGAAGTGCCATTGTCTTTACATCAGGAACTTGTTTGAGAGATTGCCTCATCAATCCGATCAGCCTTTCGGTCCCCTTCTGGATAGTTTTGTAGCTTTCTTCTTTGTCGCCTGGAATGTCCTTGGCAACGGCACAAGCCACGAAGGCGAGAATCACCACAAGTCTTAGGGAGTTCATGGTTTAGTCTTTAGATTATCAGGTCTTGTATGTTCGATGTTGTTTACAGGAGGTATTAGTTTATGAAACAAACCAGCGGATGGGTAGGCAAGTTTTCTGGATCGAGAGAGTCCTTGCGCTATATTTAGTTGTCGTACTTTGGTCATCGTAACCAGACAGAGGACATGTTGCTTGTTTTCTCCCGCCGATGTGACGTCTAGGCTTGCCGACTAGGTGCTTGAAGGATTCAAGCGTCTGGTATAGCTACCCAAAGCTAGGCATCCATAGCGTGGTATCCATGGCTTACATCGACAGAGCGGTGTCGTCGAGCCTTGTTGACTTCCAACAGGCACTGAGCGCGTCAATGGTTGAAGACAGCTGAACAACAAGTGGCTCACCGTTTCCTGTCTACGCAACTCTATAGGCTTGGATACTAACATGGATGATTCGAGCCTTTGAAACAGCTTTCTGAACGGTTTACCTTAGTTTTTTCCCACTTCTCTCAAAATCAACTTCCTGTGCAAACAATTTGCATCTTCCGGTAGATGAACGGAAGTGCAATGCGTCACATGGTGAGTCATGTAGCGAACACTGTCCATTAATCTCTAATTAACTAAAACAGACCCGGTTCTCATTACCTTTCTGTTTACAGTCACTACCGCTTGCTAATAACATTTTGACTTTGTGTCATACTAAGACGTTTAAAAATATTGTTGCAAAATAGTTTAATTAGTAGTTAGTCCCCAAGTCAATTGAATTGACTTGGGGACTCGAGAGTGAATGGACAATCAAATGACACTCGGAAGCGCAGAGTAGGAGCCTTTTGAGGAGCCAGCCCTGGTCATATTGAGATTATTCAATGGTGTATATTCGTATAACTCCTCGCCACTATCCAACATAACAACCGACGGCATTGTCCTTCCTTTTCTGAATCCTTGCTTGACCCTAAGCACTGCTTGATACAAGTGATCCAATACGTCATTTCGTTCATCAGTAAAGTCAAGTGTTCTCAAGAATGCAAAGCAGCATGACTCTTGGGCATCTTGTAGAGGCGATTCCATAAAGGGTTTGTAAGAGTAAGCATAATGATGACCTAATGATGCAAACAACATCTCGAAACAAACGAGAAAATCTTGAATCTTCCTACCTCTAGCTAGTCTTTCGAGTGTTGTTTCGTCTGCATACGCGAAGTCTATTATAAATGATATCATCACAGATTGGAAGAACGAAAAGAAGACCACTAACTTGATGCACAAAAACTTGGCCAATGGCTTGATTCCGGATAGTTCGATTTTGTAACCAGTGTAGAATATAACGAGACAATACATGGCGGTAATTTGTGAAATATTGTTGATGATGAGTAGGTAGACATAAGTCTTGCCGAGATCATATTCGCCCTCGCCATAAACATTGAACAATTGGCTGACAACTGCAGCCAGGGTTGTCATAGGACGAACTATCACATATTGAAGAATTCCGTGTCTACACCTATGCATGAAGAGCCTACCTCCACTTGTAGTTCCAAGGAAGCATAATGGAAATAGATGGCCAACTCCCGGTCTGAAATCAATAGTTTGTTGTAAGTTCAGATCATAGTGTAAATAATTCAATAGGAATTTCATAAAACTGTATATGACAAAAGCCTCATAAGTTTCGCGACAAACATCCAAGTAAACGCCAGCAGCGGGAAACACCATGGCAATCCAGGCGTTCATGGAATATATTGGGACCATCCATAGTATTCTAATAATATATTTCTGTAGATAGGGTTTGTTAAAGTAAATAAGATGTTGAGTTATTTGATAGAATGAGGATAAAAGCGAGAATATCACAAAAACTGCAGCTGCAATTGACCAACTGTCGACCATGATTTTCTCATGACAGCCTCTAAGACACTTGAAGGATTTGATTGTCTTATATGAGGTCCCTAAATGTTCATCTGTCTAGTTTTTGACATGTCCTAATCTAATATACCTGTCTTTCAGAATAAGTACAAATGTAATTTTGTCGTGGTATATAGAATATACCTAAATTATAACAGTAGTAATAAGAGAATATTTTGAATTGAAGTTCTGTGGGCTGAGGTAAAGTTTTACGTGCAAGAGAACGTGAACATATGCAACTGCACTCAACAGTTTATTAGCTTATACTAGACCGCAAACATCAACTCTTAATTATTAAGTCAATAATTTATGATAGCATGTGATGATTTATCGATGTTTGATCTTTCGTCCATGCAGCATTACAAACCGGTGCTTGGTTCAATAGTCTTACTCATAATGTCAGGCTTTACAGATTGTCTGTATTAGCTCATAGATTTCTGGTCCGGCCAAGTCAGCAGTTATTCCCAATGTTGGTAAATAATTGGCTGGCGAGAACCTGGATAAGGCGGATCCAGATGAAGCTTCCTTATTCGAAGACTTGGATTGTTTAGCCATCTCGACTAAATGAGCCCAATCTAGGCCGAGAGCGTTGAGCAATTCAATCTCGGAGACATTCTTTTCGCCGATTGCATCATCAGCGGAGATTCTTTTGTCGTCCATAAAGTCATCAAGATCCTCATCACTAATAGTTTCATAGTCCATTGCATAGTCATCTCGTTCCATCATTCGCCTCTTTTTGGCTGGCTCATAGAAGTCTCTTGATCTATTGTAACGACCAAGATTCTTGGATCTATTCATGTAAGCTACATCAGTTCGAGCATCTGGATCTCGTTTTAGAGTCTTATTATTAACATCGCTTTCGTCCGAGGAATCCTCATCATCAATAATCTCGCCATCACTGATATCTCGGGGATCAGTAGTCGCTTTTGATGTCTTTTTGGCTTCTTTGCTGGCAGTATCCTTCTTGCCTTCAGCCTGTGGCTCTTTCTTTGTGGGCTGACTATTGGCTGCTTTAGCGCTCTTGTTGATTTCCTTATTTCCTCCTCGTTGGGTATTGCGATTTTCGGGTTGTTGCAGAGATGATCTTAGCGAGTCTGTTCGAGAACTTGATTTCGCGGTCTCCTTGTCAAGGGTGGTTATAACATCTCTACGCTCCCTCCATTTTGTGTACTTCGGGGGTTCGTTCTCGAGGAAAAGTACATGGTCTGGTTGTTCGTTTCTCGAATGTTGTGGATTAAATCGATGCGGTTCACCGGGTGCAAAGGGACTAAATCTACTATCTGGCATGAGACGGCTTGGATCTGGATGGAACTCTGGCTCTAAATTGCCCTCTTGCCATCTTGGTGGAAGATACATATTCATATGTCTCATAGAATGTGTCATCTCATGTGGCGGACCTATCATTCCTGGTCCAGGCATTGGGGGATACTCCCTGGGTGGTGACATGCCGGGATGACGCTGGCCCATCATCATAGGTCCACCCCTCATTATTGGATTGCCATGTCGATCATATTTTGGTGAGGATCTCCTCTGGTGCATCGTACCGATCGGAGGGCCGCCCGGACCCATTGCTCCCGGTGGAGGCGGTGGTGGTCCTGGCTGATTGTATATTTGGGGATGAGGAGGGAAGTATGGTGGCATCGGAGGTCCTCGTCCACCCATGTCCATATCGTACATTGGAGGGCCTGTCTGTTGTAATGGTGGGGGAGGCGGTAGTTGACCTGGATGTCTATCATGACCTACGCGTCTGTCATTTTGGAACCTCCAATCCACCTCGCCACCTCGTCCCATAGGATCACCTCGACCATATCTCCCAAATTCTACATCGTGCATGTGGGTTGGTGGTGGTGGTGGCATATATTCGCCATACTGTCCGGGTGATGGCCTTCGATTCATTGAGCTGCGGCCAGCTTCGATCTGTCTTCCTAATCTATCGAAGACTGATTTTTTAGGTTCAGGTTCTTGATTTGGCCCTTGTGATCGCATACTGGATCGACGAAACTTGACAAATACAGTTTTGATCTAGAGATATAATAATATTTCAACGAAATACCAGAACCATAACAAAAGTTTTGTTCTTGCCGCTGTCTTGTTCAGCGCACAGATACTTTTCTATTTATTTTTACAGCGTCCACTGTGTTACATTCGGTCCAGCGAACTCTGTCGCAGCGATTCATTAGATCGCCATGCGCGCTTCACGATTCCTATTCGGTGTCGAGTTAAAATCGCATCGCCTCATCTGACCACTGGCCTACATGAAACCGTCACCTGTTCCTTTTATCATCATATTTTTGCTTCAATGATATTTTACGCCACTGTGATAATCAAAGTTAACATCGTCCAGAAATGTTTTTTTTAATACCAACAAGCAAGATAGTTCGCATAATCCTGTTGCAAACTTTCGCCATCTCAAGCCTTCTGGCTACAAGTGAGTTTGAAGTTGTCCCTATTGATAGATTAGTTAAATGCGAGAAGCCTACTAGTGTGGACGCCATTCTTACCCTCCAATACTCAGGCCCACTCAAAGATGGAAAGTTACTGCCCAAAGAAGATGCATTGAGATCACAAACGGGCATGGGTCACATGGTGGTACCGAGTTGGTTGCACAAGGGACTCGTTGGAGTCTGTACAGGTGACAGGCTCAAACTCATCGTTCCAAGGGATCACTTCATACCAGCTGATAAGGACACTGAAAAAGTTGAATTTGAGGTCAGAGTTGTCAGTTTTGAAAAGAAGTTGAGTTTGAATGAGATATACTTTCCGGTATTCGACAAAAACGGCGACAAACGCCTGTCCAGAGAAGAGGTGGAGGCATACCTGACTAGAAACGCCGAGGACGCCAAGAGCCAGGGTCTCGAAGTCACCATGGATGAGCAAAACCAAGCGAAAGCGACTGAGAAGATGTTTGAAAGAATGGACTTGGATAGGGATGACTATATAACATTCGAGGAGTTTTCCAATGCAAGGCGTTTCCAAGGCAGAAGTAGTGAGGAACTCTGATGAGTTTTTTGGCAGGTAAGGATGCAATATCCCATCATCAGCCGATAGTATCCAGGCAAGTAGTCACAGAGAATAGATACAAAAAACGGTTTAGGGTGTAATGGTTCCAATAAATTCGATAAACACTAAGAGGCCACTGCACTGGATTTGCGGTGTATCATGCGAATGTTTCGGTCGTCGGCATGTCTCGAAAGCTTTGGAACTCAATATAGCGATGAGCAGTCGGAATAAGTTGTCGTCAAGTTATGATTGGTCATTGCTTATTTGGAGTGGGCCGATTTAACGACCCGGAAAGAAATTGGAATATAAGAGCTTGAGTTATTGGTAAACCCGCACAAGATGAAGATTCCCTGCGTGATAAAGTCATTTGATTGATGCAACGGAAAACTGTTGTCTCTAGTCGTAAATCTGAAAATTTTAAATGATCGAATTTAAACTCGGACATGACGTCAAATCAAAGTAACTTTTGAATGCTCTTTCTATCAGATTTTCCATACAAAAATGATCGTGCTCTTTCAAGATAGTCCCTTGAACATTATATATTCTCTCGAGGGACTACTTGTTGCATATCAACACTCGGATCTGACAGATACAACTGGTGACAATAATCGTGAAGAATTTGTTTGTTGAAAACTAACCGAGTATAGAAATTTAACAATTTAATTTGAGATCAATATCGTAACTTCAATTCCTTAGACGTAGTTTTATTCAGCACTCAAATGGCATCATCAAAAGATATGTCGCCGTAATCTACGATTGTCTCATTCCTAGGATCACTTTCAACCTGGCTTCTAGGCGCAGGCTCCCTCACGAAAGATTCCATTTTACTATACGCTTCAATCGTCTGTTGTAACAAATCTGGATCCTCGCCCATCTGGCTGAGATTAGTCATTCGTGCAAACCTATTCGGTGGCATGTCGACCAGAGATTTTGGCGGAACTGGATTGAATCGACTTTGACCATTTCCAATCCGATTCCTCTATATATCTCGCTAGGAATAACTCATTTCAAAGACATATACCTTGATGTCTTACAGTCATGAAAACTACGCCCAAGCATAGGTTATATCTAGATAGTGACTCCGAACAAGGCAGCACGACGGTCGATCAAACCGATGTACTCGGCGTCCGTTTTGCCGAGGGCATTCATCTCGGCTTTAATAGCAGTCTTGACGTAGTCCAGGAAATGCTGGTTGCCTTGTTTCAGGCTTACACTGTTGTTCTGGGACTTGATGCGGTTGTATTCTCTCAGAGCACGACGGCTGCCAATGGCGCGGAGTCTAGCGAACACGAACTCTCTTTTACCACTTAGCGGGTCATCCGATTTACTCTCAATAATTATCCTCTTCGCGGCAATCAGGCAGCTGATTAAATGATTGTAAACGGCCAAGTTCAATTCGTAGTTCAGGCTCGAACTCATACCGGATGCACTTGACATCGTTACCGAGTTAGCTTGATCATTAGCTGTAGTCAGAATTTTGGCCAGCCCAGCGATCTCACTTTCGATCATGCCTAAGACCATTTGTTTGTCGTTGTACTTTCGCATGTCGGCACGGGCGCAAGCCACGAAGGCGAGAATCACCACAAGTCTTAGGGAGTTCATGGTTTAGTCTTTAGATTATCGGGCCCGGTATGTTCGATGTTGTTTACAGGAGGTATTAGTTTATGAAACAAACCAGCGGATGGGTAGGCAAGTTTTCTGGATCGAGAGAGTCCTTGCGCTATATTTAGTTGTCGTACTTTGGTCATCGTAACCAGACAGAGGACATGTTGCTTGTTTTCTCCCGCCGATGTGACGTCTAGGCTTGCCGACTAGGTGCTCGAAGGATTCAAGCGTCTGGTATAGCTACCCAAAGCTAGGCATCCATAGCGTGGTATCCATGGCTTACATCGACAGAGCGGTGTCGTCGAGCCTTGTTGACTTCCAACAGGCACTGAGCGCGTCAATGGTTGAAGACAGCTGAACAACAAGTGGCTCACCGTTTCCTGTCTACGCAACTCTATAGGCTTGGATACTAACATGGATGATTCGAGCCTTTGAAACAGCTTTCTGAACGGTTTACCTTAGTTTTTTCCCACTTCTCTCAAAATCAACTTCCTGTGCAAACAATTTGCATCTTCCGGTAGATGAACGGAAGTGCAATGCGTCACATGGTGAGTCATGTAGCGAACACTGTCCATTAATCTCTAATTAACTAAAACAGACCCGGTTCTCATTACCTTTCTGTTTACAGTCACTACCGCTTGCTAATAACATTTTGACTTTGTGTCATACTAAGACGTTTAAAAATATTGTTGCAAAATAGTTTAATTAGTAGTTAGTCCCCAAGTCAATTCAATTGACTTGGGGACTCGAGAGTGAATGGACAATCAAATGACACTCGGAAGCGCAGAGTAGGAGCCTTTTGAGGAGCCAGCCCTGGTCATATTGAGATTATTCAATGGTGTATATTCGTATAACTCCTCGCCACTATCCAACATAACAACCGACGGCATTGTCCTTCCTTTTCTGAATCCTTGCTTGACCCTAAGCACTGCTTGATACAAGTGATCCAATACGTCATTTCGTTCATCAGTAAAGTCAAGTGTTCTCAAGAATGCAAAGCAGCATGACTGACAGATACAACTGGTGACAATAATCGTGAAGAATTTGCTTGTTGAAAACTAACCGAGTATAGAAATTTAACAATTTAATTTGAGATCAATATCGTAACTTCAATTCCTTAGACGTAGTTTTATTCAGCACTCAAATGGCATCATCAAAAGATATGTCGCCGTAATCTACGATTGTCTCATTCCTAGGATCACTTTCAACCTGGCTTCTAGGCGCAGGCTCCCTCACGAAAGATTCCATTTTACTATACGCTTCAATCGTCTGTTGTAACAAATCTGGATCCTCGCCCATCTGGCTGAGATTAGTCATTCGTGCAAACCTATTCGGTGGCATGTCGACCAGAGATTTTGGCGGAACTGGATTGATCTTGGTTGAATCGAAGAGATATGCATTGAAAAAGTCAGTTTCCATGACGATAGCATCTATCGCCCAAATGTGCTTACTGATGAAATGTTGACCAATATCGCTAAGCTTCTGAAACGCCCTGGTGCAGTGTTTACATTTGTAAACTTCCTCAGTTTCGGTGCTCTTTGGCTTTTGGATGCGTTGAGAGTAGCTAGCTAACTCATCCGTGATTACTTTTCCATAACTCTTATAATTGAAACGCTCTTCATCCTTAGTGACGTACTTTTGAGCTTGAGATTGTCCAAATACTTCGAGTTGCTCATCAACAAGTTGTAAATGTTTCCTAATTTTGTCAGTGTCAACAACAGACGACAAATCGTTGGAATCACTTCTTAAGTGTATCACGCTCATTCTATGTGTAAGTTCATCCTCTTGCTTATAATGAGCCATTTTGTAATAATCAAATGAGTGCACTATCCTCAGATACCAGAGTAACTTATCTAAAAATTTGACACAATCTTCGTTTGAGCTAGCTAAATTTTCTGCTATCAAATGTATCATCGAGTACTTATCACTTTCATCGTCGGGTGTCGATTCGGATTTTGTCGCATCATCTAGTAGACTTACAGGAACTTTAGATAAGTAATATCGGGCCCCTGTTGACTGGGCGAACTCGATCAGGTATTGGTGTGCTCCATTCAAGATAGGATTTTTGCTCTTGTTTAGCTTGCTCACTTGCCGGTGCAAACTTAAATCGGTGTTAAACTTGAACTCAAACAGTTTTTTCATATCCTTCTCCTTATCTTCGTTGTACGAACTTAGATCGAACGGTTTTTCGTTTTCTTCCTCCTTAACACTCTTATCACTTCCTGCAGGTGAGGCTGGCGCTTCATCGACACCATTGGTATTTTCCTTTTCCTCATCAACCTCCATCTTGATAACAACTTTTTCAGCACTATTCTCCTTTATTCCTTCCAATAGCTGCTTACGTTTAACATAAAGTCCCTTGAGTTCGTCAAAATTTAATGTAAGTACAATGGCGTTTCTTATGTCATTTAGAATACATATGTTATGATTAGATATATCTTCGGTCGGTATGACGCGATTTGTCAGGCACTTGTTGATACGGACACTGAGCGTCTGATTGTTCAGTTTATATCTGCTTAATCTCCAACAAGTTTCACGTATATCTACATCATGCTTGTAGATAGCAACAACTTTTCGCTTCAACAATCCACCTTCAACATAATACGGATCTAATGCAGCTATTCTGAGGAGATTGGGATTCGCTTGTTCACACAATTCTTGTATCTCGGCCATTGTAGTTTCGATGTCAATATCATCTACAACGATACTGTTAGGCTTTTGTGGTATATATTGCTGTCTGAGTTCAGGTTCAATCGCGACATTGGATAAAAGCTTATCGACTAACTCTTGTGGGCCATCTTCGAGTTGGATTATGATAGCATCCATGAGATTTAGAATAGCTGTGGAGTTTTTTGCAGTGAATGGCAATGTGTCAAAGTAATGTTTATCATTAAGATCAGTGAAGATTTTCAATCGCTTTAGGAAACTGAGGTTCTGTTGTTGCAAGTAAATTTGGCTTTCTATCGGATGGTACCTCAATCTAAACCATTCTCTATCCTTGTTCGCGTCAAAGAAGCGGCCCACTTTGGATTGAGTGAGATCGGCCATAAACTCCTTGTATTTCTTGGTTGCAGTTGCCTCATCCACCGAGTTATTTAGCGTTCTAACAAAATTCTGGAAGCTCATCAGCTGCTTGCTTGGCTTTGGGGCACTGGACATGGAATAGTTGTTATTGTTGTTGTTTGGGTAATCATGATACCGCCGGTAACCATCATTTGGTGGTCCTAGCTGGGCGGTGTTGTAGTCTCGCTTCATGATTATATGTTTGCTTTGTGGTATATATGACTATAATTGCTTTGACCTCTAAGGGTTGCCAGTTGCAAGACTTTCGTCGCGATAGAATCGAACAGCTGACTGATCGTTTGTCGACTCGCAAGGCGGACTTGTTTCAACTGGTGGCCTTCGGCTAGAAGGAAGCCATGATTTGTTGTCTCAATATCGTTGAAATTGTTGATTATTATGGTTTGAGTATATGTAATAGTTTGTTGTTATTTTGATTCTCATTCGCAATCATTCAAAATTCGAATAGGGAAGAAATAATCAATCTCCTTTCCCTATTTGGCGAAACGTGGTAAATAGAATCTCTCTTTGCAAATTAGTGACGTGCCAGAACAGGGATTTTGTGATCGCATGTTAACTCCACTGGGTCAGAGAAATTTGCTAATGTTTTTGCGGCGCGAATTTGTTTTTAGGGTTACGGCGTGTTTTTTTCTCGCCGACTTTGGTTGTTGTCAATGTGGGTTGTTCAAATTGAACACTGCATGCAATTCTATGTGCTCGCCACTTGCGTTATTTTTTGCAACGCGTGCCCACTTGCAACAGGATCCCCCTCAAGAGTCAGCCAATTTGCAAAAATTAACGCGCACGAAAAAACCCCGATAGACAAAACGCACAGAGTCTGTGCGTGCAACACACGCGAAAAGAGGGACGAAAGAGAGAAGACGGCGGCGAAGCGACGAAGATTGCATACCACAGCCAGGGATCTGAAGTGGTCGCATCAGCACTGCGTTTGCCCGTGCGTTTGCGCGTCTGTCAATTCTTCGCTCTCTCACTCACTTGGAGCAAGCGGCGTCAGCGGCTGAGGGGCTTTAATACAGAGAGAGAGGGAGAGAGACTCAATGGCAATAGCCTCACAAGCGGCGTCGGTGTCGACGACTTCACCGCCGCTGCCGCTGACGACGAGAGCCACTAGCACTGCTTCTGCCACGATTCCTTCCACAAGAATCAACACGACTGCTGCGGCCGGCGGCGCTGCCGCTGCTGCTGCATTGAACTGCACTGGACTGCAGTCTCTCCCAATGCCGCTCTTACTTTAACGCCACTTTGTGTGTTGTATTTCTCTGCGCGTCGAAATAAGCAGAAAGCAGCAGCTTTAACCAAGCAGCCAACCCGAGAGTCTTCGCCGTGGAAGAGAATAGAAGATATGAAGAGATAGAGGAATAGATACTCAGACTATAAATAGCAAGGCTCAATCATATTACACATCTTTGTCTCTAGTAATATATTGTATTAATATTATTAAATATCTATAAGATAATTATTATTAAGTAAGAGGAGCAAGAGGTTATAGATATTTCGTAGTCGCCATTGTCGATTGTAGCAGCAGTAGCAAGATTGTAGTGTGTAGGTATTAAACACACACTCAAACCTACAGTTAGATAAAATTTACAAAATAAATCAAGATATCAATCTAAAGGGATTAGTAAAGAAGATAGAGGCAACCATGGCTGACGTACCATTTCTCGGATGTAAGATCAGCTTAATTAGCAAGTGCGACATACGTTACGAGGGAATATTATACTGCGTAGACGCTAAGGAATCAACAATTGCCCTCTCCAAAGTAAAGTCGTATGGAACTGAAACTCGTGGCGACCCAAGCTGCTATGTCGCACCAAAGAATGATATTTACGATATTATCATCTTCAGAGCTAGCGATGTCAAGGATCTGCGCGTTGACGCACCAGAACCGCCAGGTCTCTCTGATCCGGCCATAATAAGCGCCCACCAATCATCATCTTCAGCTAAATTACCTACTTCTTTAATCAACAACAATAAGGATCAGCAACAACAACCGCAGCAAAGCCAGCACCAGGAGCACCACGAGAAGCTGCACCAATCAACACGTGGCGGAAGGGGAACAGTAGGAGGAGAGGATAACAATGAGCGACCCCAGAGGGGCAGTGGTGAGCATCAAGATCTCCGCAGCGATGCGCCAAGGATGCCAAGGGGCGCCAACGACATGAGGGATCGCGATGATCGTCGCGACAATGTTAGAATGCCGAGAGGCGCCGACGATAGGCGAGGTCTAGACCGTCGAGGCGACGGACCTAGAATGTCAAGAGGCGGCGGCGGAGGTGACAGACGAGTAGATGACCGACGTCACGATGACCGGCGAGGGGATGATCATCATCATCGACGCAACGATGACAGGCGCCATGATGATCGGAGAGGCGATGATCGCCGCGGCGACGGTGGCGGAAGAATGCAAAGGGGCGGAGGTAATCGCCACATGAATGATCGTTACAATAACAATTCGAGAGACTACAATCCTCGCCGTGGACCAAACAATCACACTCACAACAACAATAGTAACATCAACAACCGAGATGAGAATTCCAAGGGCGGTGGCCACATGCAACGTCGTGGTCCGATGCAAGGTAACCGCCGACCAAGATCTGGTGACCGAACTGGTGCTCCACGTGGGCCTAGAAAAGCTCCACTCAAGTTCCAAGGCGAGTATGATTTTGATGAAGCCAATAAGATATTTGCCGAACTAGAAGGTAAAATGAAGGGAATGAAGATCAAGGATGAAAACAACGGCGAAGCGTCCGGTGATGGCAAGAATCCAGCCGAGAGACCTGGTTCGGGCTCTGGCTACGACAGCGAGGACCATTACAATAAGGATAACGACAGTAAAGATGAATACGGCGAGAGTGTCGACGGTGAATACTATGACAAAACTAAGTCGTTCTTTGACAATATCAGCTGTGAGGCAAGCGAAAGAAGTCAAGGAAAGGTCAACAAGCCCGATTGGAGGAAAGAGAGACAAACCAATGCTGAAACTTTTGGTGTCTCGGCCAATTACCGTCGTGGCGGATACCGAGGATATCACCGCCGATAGATGTACCCGGTGAATGATACTGCTACCTCTGTCTTTTAAGACGATAGTGTGAGTCTCGTCAGACGAGGAACGGTTATGCATTAATAAGAGATTATCATCAACGAAACTTTAGCTTGAGCTCCAAGTTTTCGTTGAGTGAGTAGAAAAATCGTGTCTTTTTTCGCGTCCCTTAATTAGCTTGATACAATTGAGGCAAAGCCTCTAGCCTTGACTTTAATCCCTACTATACCATGACTCTTCATCATTCATTCATGAGCATTTGACTTGGCGTGGAAATCAACGTTCGGTAGTGAAAGTTCAAGTCGCCTGGAGGTCTTCCTCTCTCTCCCTCTCTCTCGTAGTCGCACTGTGTTAGTGTGTGAAATAGGGAACGAATGAGGTTTTCTGTCGGCTTGCGAAGCGCAACAGCCTCTCGTGCGCCACTGTGTGTTACTGCATGTGCCTTTGTGTGCGCTCATCCTAGCACACCTTGTGTAGATGTTTCCAACAACTTAGAGCTGGTTGTTTTATTCTTGTTTGCACTCTTCCCCACCAGCAAAACCAATAATATCGCGATACAACCTAAAACCATTTCAATCACATTATATAATGATTGCCCTTATCAACTAATTTATAACCATCTCAGTTGTTATCCATTCAACTCTATTAAGAATCACTAAGTTCATGGAAAACAATGCGCTATTTCTGCTGCTCAAATGTAACGTATTTTGAACGTGTAGTGGTTCATAGTTGTTGAGCAAGAGAAAGTTGAATGACGACTCCAAGTTATATAACACTCGCATTATTATATCAAGTTATACTCATAAAGATACATATAGTTGGAGTTAAATGCAGAACCTAAGGAAATGTACAACACCATCCAAAAAACTATAGCCGCTTGGGCATTCAATCATTATATAGCATATTATTATTTCGACAATGTCAATGTCAGCCAGCTCAAGGTTGCCTTTGAGAAAGGCGAGGTGGAGTTGGAAAATCTGCCAATCAAGAGAGATGCTTTACACCATTTCAAGTTTCCTATGGATGTAGTTAGTGGGGTAGTTGGTAAATTAAGCATAAAAGTTCCTCTTCTCACAATCTTGACAGATCCATGGGTTATAAAAATAAGTGATCTCTTGCTCACTGTTGCGCCCAAGAAACACCAGGCCAGTAGCGTTGATGGAGATAGTATAATCTCAACCAAAGACGATGACAAGACTACAAACAATATTGGTGATCAAACTCATTTTGATATCTTGAATGAAACCACAGCTGCCGGAGATGCAAGTTTAGCCGATTATCTGGAAAATACTCAGCTCGAGGATGAGACTTCTACCAATAACGGCGTCAATTCCGAGGAAACAAAACTAGCTGAATTCTACTCATCTTTTTCGAGCACCGTTTCTTCGATGGTACGTGATATTTACAAGAACATCAGATTAGAGATCGAATCAATGACAATCGTGTTCGAAGATTCTGAACATGGACTAGTGAAATTCAATGTAGGAAAACTATTTTTACACAGACCCAAGACAGCTCGCAACCTGACACTACAAGATGTTTCCATCTATTTATCGAGCATCGGTGTACCCTGTTGGGGTGAGCAAGATGACTTAATCCGACTCGATATCGAACGATGCAGCCTAGACATCTTTGATGAGGCATGCAATAATATGCAACTTGTTGTTGTCCAAAAACCTAATGACTCAACTGGTTCCTCGACTTCCACCATAAACTCCTCGTCAGCTAGCCATGCAACAACTATGCCACCACCAAACAGTGAGACCAAAGTCGAGGGGCACCTTAATGGTGTATCCATCGACCAGTTGACAAGATCTGAAAAGAGACCTAGTGAAAAATTACCAAACCCCCATTTTGCCCATGCCAGTTATACAGGACGAGCCAAGGATGATCACTTGATGGCTCGAAGACAAATCTTGAGTAGTGATGCAATTAGAGTTGAATTTAAGCTAAATAACAATTTGAACGAAAAATCAATCAATCTAACTGAAGAGGATCTTCATTTGAAACTTGATCTAATTGGAATGCAATACATACACTCGCAACGAATCTATGAAATTACCACTCACCGACTATTGAATTTGCTCAAATTTACCAAGAAGTTTTTATCGAAACGACCACTCAAGAGTCCTCAGCTATCGCCCAAGAGGTATAGCGGAGAAGGGGTTAAGGATACGTTCGAGAAACATGGTGAGACTAGTTTTAACAAATTATTGATTGTGAACATAGAGGAAGGTCTGCTATTTGTTGTTGATGATACCACTGGATCTTGCGGGATTCCATTGCTAGAGTTCTCATTAGAGGATTGTAGGATACTCCAATTTTCA
The DNA here is from genome assembly GCA_015350385.1 of Aculops lycopersici. Lineage (NCBI taxonomy): Eukaryota > Metazoa > Arthropoda > Arachnida > Trombidiformes > Eriophyidae > Aculops > Aculops lycopersici. The sequence continues at coordinate 2,111,123 of WNKI01000004.1, read as the reverse complement.
GGTAGGAATCAACAAAATGGCTTCATCTTCGCCAAGATAGGTTGCAACTACTACAATCGGGAAGTTTCGACCTGGGAGCATCTACTTCGGCCCTGGCCATTCAATCTCAGCTGGGATCTGAAATCCCTGAGTAACTCAAGCAAACGCATAAAGGGAGCCCAACATAAAGAGATTTCATTGACATCTGATGAAATAGCAGATTTTGTATTATCAAGTGCGCTTCTAGATTTGGGTGATGTTGCACTCAAGCGAATCATTGATGACTTTATTCATCCAAAACTATGGCCCCTATCTACTAGTCTAAGCCCAAATGGTCATATGTTATCACAAGACTTTAACTCAATCTTTGTCCTGCACAACGATACTGGACACCGGCTTCAATTTGCCCCACTAGAACATGATGGCGACTTATTCGAAGTTCAAGATCAATCGAAATCCTCATCTCCCGTGTCGAATGGAGGAGACGTGGTTGTTCACTCAATCATGCACAAGTTATCAGTCAATAGCCGATCTTCTGCCGGAAGTCGAGATTCGCCCGACTTGAAGCGTCTTGCCAAATGGACAACCGTTGAAGTTGGTGAGACAGTCTCGTTTGAGTTTGAATCTTTGCCAATTTATCGTAGACATATTAGTGATCAAACTGCGCGCTCCCGGGTACTACTGGTCCGTGTTGAAGGTTGGAAAACTCTTACACCCATACCTCTGGACAAGACAGGATTAATGTTCCGTGAGGCTTTCTCGGATCGTGTTATGAATGAAGATATTTTCATTGCTGTCTCGATCAACCTCGAGGAAAGCTCTGCTCGCAAAATAATTTCTATTAGATCACCTCTAAATCTAGTCAATTTATTAGATGCAACCCTTGAAGTTCATTTTGTCGAATCAAATCAAGCTTTATACATCAAACCAAACAGCCATCTAGCGGTCCCATTACCTTATCTATTTAATCGTATGCATATTAGGCCTTGCAATGTCGGAGTAACTATGAGTGAGAGGGCGCTTCTTTGGGATAAAATCAAAACAGTTCCGGACTATGAGAGTAGGATTCATATTTGTCACCCGATAACCGTGACAAGTTTGAAGCATGCATCCTATTGCACCTCACAACCATACAGAGTTTGTGTCTCTATACAAAGGGATAGCTCAGCAATCGATACAACTATTCTTGACGACATCAGTTCTTATGACCGGATCCCAGTTTATTCGATGAGTTTTATACCACCACTCACTATTGTGAACTTGCTACCTTGCAAACTTCAGTATTTTATAGGCGATGTCAAGGGTTCTCTAGCGATGGGAAGTCAGCAGAAAGTTTATCATGTTGACACAACTAAGCCAACTGATGTGCATTTCCAAATGAATGGATTCCCGAGTTCGAAAGCAATCAATATTGATCCAGGAGCTACAGGTAGTTTTAATCATACACTCGAAATGTTCGATCAAAACAACAGAAGTTTGTATTTGAATGCTAAGATAATTCTATCGTCCCTTGGAGAGGAGCCGGCCGTTCAAGTTATAATATACGCGCGTTATTGGTTCCTCAACAAAACAAGACTACCTCTTATCTTCAAACAAGAGGGAGCTGCCCTCGAGGCGGCTGGCCAGTTTCGTGAGCATGAAGAGTCGTCGAACCAAATTCTACTATTTTCATTCTATGATACTGAACTTGAGCCTCCCTGGTTGTGTAGTATGCGATTAGGAAAGGCCAAAGGATTGTCTATGTGGTGCGAGGGCTTCAAACTGGACAAGGGTAGTGGTGAGCGTAGGATACATTTCATGCCAAAGAACTCGCCAGGCGATTCGAAGATGAACAAATCGCTCATAGATATCCAAATCAGGCGAGGCTTCGGTCAATTCAGTGAAACCCTTATTGTAACCTTCACTGCTCGATACGGATTTGATCCACTCACCAAGACTCCGAGAAAGGCGACGGATTCATCTCCGCAAAATTATAAACTCACATCCTACAACCACAACGCAAACTTGGCCGAGCGAATCGCTGGACAGGCGGTCAGTCTTTTCAGTAATCATCAGCCTAGAGGCACCTCGGCGTTGAATGTTAAAGTGCCTGGATTTAAGTTAACTCTTGTCGACAATTCAAGTGAGAAACTAATCGAGGCCTCGATTGATAACATCATTGTTAAGTGCACAACCAAGGCTAAGGAACAAATAATCGATTGCTCAGTGCAAGATCTCCGGATCGTCAACGCTCTTCCCGATTGCGAGAAGGATGTCATGCTAGATAGAGCAATGGACCCCGAAGATGAGGCTCAATCGACGAAGCCAGCAATACGCTTGATAATGGATCGAATATTAGGTAACTCAATGGGAACAACACTTTTCCGCCAGGTTCAATTGTCGATGTGTGAACTTGTGCTGAACATTGAAGAGAAATTGGCGCTAAAACTAGTCGAGTTTATTAGTTTTCGTGGCCGAGGCAAACGTAAGAACATGGAAAACCTATCTCGAGACTTAGAACGCATCTTACACCCGGAAGATGATAGAAAGTCCAAGTACTACTTTGATTTGCTCCGCATCGACTTGAGTAGCCTAAAGTTGAGCGTTTTTACTTCCGCCAACTTGTCCAACTCATTGCAGAAGCTCAAGGTTTACTCAGGCCTAAAGTTTTTCGGTTTCGAAGAGGCAAAGGTCCAGTTGGCACCCTATTTCAAAATGAACGTCTCAAGAACCTTTAGTGGAGTATTTGAGTCGGTTACTCGGTTTTATAAGCGCCAAATTTTAGAACAGGCGCCCAGGATCGTGGGGCAACAAATCCAGAATTACCTCCGTTTTCATCTTTCCGATTTGTTATCTTCATTATATGACGAAGTTTACAACAAACTGTTCAATTGATCTAAGTTTATCCTAGTATTAGAAGACTAGTTGCAAACTGAACCCAAACCCCAACCTTCACCCAATAGAGTCCAATCGATTGACGATATTATTAAATAAATTATTCTTCGTTAGCCAATTAAAACTTTTTTGGCCTGTCTCTCTAGAAGGTTGACCTAAATTTGTTGTCGCGAGCGATCAGCTGTTCTATTTAGTTTTGTTACTGTAATGGGTGTATTGCAATACGTGCGCACTTCCGCACCTAGCGCGTCTAGAGTGTAACACAGTATCTATTTAGGGAAAATCCAAACTTTTTCGATTAGAATGGGAAGATATAAATATTCCACCAAATCAAATTATTAGATAACTCAAATATGACTTGCTCCCTGTTTGTTCAAAGAATGGGTCTGTTGTGTGCCTTATCGGTCGTTGTCCTCGCTAGTCTTTGGCCGCACGTTAGACCAATTTTAGGACCCCTCTTGCTCAAGTTTATCATCAAGCCAATTAGATATCTCACAAATCATATCGAAGAAACCGCAAGCGATAATCGTTACGAGTACTCAGTATTCCAAACTCACCCAAGAATAGCTGGCGGTGGCCTAAGGCGTTTGGCAGCCAACAGTCGGCGAGATGTAAGTGTAATTGTAATTACTCTCTGGTTCATATATTCTCACCTAAGTTCAAAAATTTGAGTCTTTTGAAGCTATTCTGATATCATATCTATCCATAAATCTCTTTAACAATCTACCCGAATGGATTATCTAACAAACGAAGTGTCAACTCTCCCCTCCAATCTAACTCTTGATCCAACGACAACGACTACGACAACAACAACCGACCTGCCAAACTCGAAACCGATTCAGTCGCCACAATCCGCCTACAACTCGCTGCTCGCCGGTCATGGTCGCTCGCCGTTAACTAGAGACCCAAGCTTTGCCCAGTCGCCTGAAGCGGCAACGGTAATGGCAGCAGCGGCGACAACAGGTAGCCACCTCTTGCCCGTTGGCTTGCCGTCGGCCTTTGGCAGCTCGCAAGTGAGTGGTAGTAAACTAGAGCAATCGTCCATGTTGTTCACCATGTTTACCACTTGCATCGTGGCTTTGGTCATTTATACGATGATGAACATGTTGAGCAACAAGCTGACTGGTGGCATGAGCATGAGTAATAACCGCCACCACCAAGCCGATGGACTCGGCCACCAGGGTTATCATCAGGCCAACACGCGGACGACTGATTTGAGGCGTGATAAAAGGAAATTAACCAGAATGAACAGGGACGAGCGGGTCAGGCGATTGATATCACACCATGGAGGCAAGAATGTGTCTAATGCGATAAGATTTCTCGTGAGCGAGTTAGCAAAACAAAAACTCTCACTAATCGAGGGCTTGGCGGCAAATGGTGAGCTCGAGCAGCGAGTGGTTAGAGGCGAGCAATGGCGTAATGACGATGATAATGGTCAGTCGTCGCGAGTTGGCTGTGACTACGACAAGATGGTTGCCAAGCAACAATGCGCCTGTACCTGTCACGCTTTAAGCAACGGAAAAGACATCAACAGCAACAACGATGACGGCAAAAGCACTGGAGTTCACTTGGACTCGGAAGACAGTGAGCTTAACAGAACCAAAACTGGCAAGACCGAGACCAGGACCAAGCTTGCAAAATATCAAGCTGTCGCTTCAGATTTGGATTCAGATTCATCGTCTAGCCTTAGCTCAGACATGAGCTTAGATTCCGATTGCTAGACCATATTTTGCCCTAAACCATTATATCGCGCTCAGTCTTTAATGACACCTTTGGACGAATGAACATCGCAAACCGAAACAAATGATATCGGCGGCGACTTGTGAGTTCAACCTCAGGTTATAAATGATGATTTGTAACTCATTTAATCAGTCTAACGTCTAACTAATTTACTCAACAATTTAGCTGATCTCAACAGCAGCAACAAGTGCAACCACGGGGAAGAAAACATCCGGATGACTTGTCAGGCGAGCTACCGCCTACAAGACCAGTGCCAACAAGAAACTGGGGTCTTTCTAGAGGAAGGGTGTTGATAAGATGACGAGGACACTGAGTGTGAGTGAGAGTGGCGAAATAGGAAGTGTGTGGGTAAGAACAGGTAGTTTTTCTCTCAGTAAAGTCGCTTGCTAAAACTCACTCGGCCTGTTGCTTCAGGTTGGCGGTTCAAGTTTGTTGATGTCGTTTGCGCAATCGGAATAAATGAGTTACTTGCTGTAACTGAATGACTGACTCACCAGGCGGCAAATAGTTGGACCAACATGACCAAAAATGCCACCAGCGCGCTTCACAAGGAGAAGGCGTCCAGTTAACTAGCTTGCCAGTTTGATAGTGTGACTCACGCGACCAAAGAAAAAATAACACTTGTTGTCGTTGTATTCAAATCTATCAGCCAAACGCATGACTCTTTCTCTCTCTCTCTCCCTCCCTCTACTCCTAAACCTCTCCTGCATTATTATTCAAACTTGAGCGAAAGCGGCGTTCGTCTGGAATTCAGAGCTGAGACTATTGATGAGATTGCAGTTGCAGTACCTGTAATTTGGCGGACTGAACGACGAGCTCTTGGTTCGCGCGGTCACAATCCAAAGGGTAGCCGCTACCACTGCCGACACCAATAAACTGAGCTGAGAAAGTCGACGGTAGCCTAATTAACAGCCCAAAGGGAGCCAGCTTTGTTGGGTTTCGTCTTCTTCGTCTTACTCTCGATTCCTGTTGCCGTGTTACAACTAACCTTGTAATTTAATATCTAAACTCGGAACGCTCTCACATTTGATTGATCGATTCCAATGAGTTCGCACCTAAACTTAACTTACACACTCTTCTTTGGTTTTCGATCGTTTGGGCGAGAAAGTTTGCTCGGGATTCATCTATTTGGTCTGATTATTTATTTATTGGTTTACAGCATAGGAGATCATCAAAGGTACCGTTAAGTTAGGCAAAAGTTCTTACAGGTGCCTTTTTGCATTTTCACGTTCATTCTCGGGTTTGTTCGCACGAGTTGCGTGCGCTCGGCCACCTAGCGGATTTCTGCGAAACTATAAAATTCGCAACAACACACGGACATGGGAACGAGAAAAATCCTTGAAAATCTCTCGCGTTTTCAATGGCAGCTTGTGCTTGCTCTGTACGGCATGTGTGTGGCAAACTTCAATCTCGCCCTTCAACTTTTTCTCGCTCTTCCAGTGTAGCAACTACCTACAGGGGAAAAGCAAGAGCAAAAGCGACAACAGGGGCAGCAGCAGCAGCGGCAATAACGTAAAGGCAACTAGTGCAGAGAAATACAATGCACTGCTAGGAACTGGCAACCAGAGCAACGCTACCACTGGCCCAATCTCACGCCTTAAATTCAGTCGCGCTTTTTACATTATCAACACAGAGCAGACAGTCGGACAGGTGAGAGAGATAGAGAGCAGGTAGGAGTCTGTCTATGTGTGTGGTGAACACAATTTGACTCACACAAACGATTACGATACCAATAGCAAAGTCGACAAGCAGAAAGAGAGAGAGAGAGAGAGAGAGAGAGACTCACCTGTTCGCCTGGTTTTGTTGGCCGACTAGCTGGTCCGAGTCCCACTCTTGTAGAGTAGTATTATTTTCACCTACGCGCTCCCCCGCAAGAGCAACCACATTGGTTGGAGGAGAGAAACTGCAAGAGGTGGAGGTAAAAGGCAAACTGGCAACAATCGCAATTGCAATATACGACATCAGCAGCAGCAGCAGTAGCAGCAATAACCAGTCAACTAAATAGTAAGGTGGTAGGCCCACAAGATAAACAACTATTAGCTAGCCAGGACTAGAGGAGATAGAATGTTTTGCTGCGAGCAGCAATAGCGGCTGTGGCACGGCTTTAGAAAACTGTGGCGAATTTGTAGCGAATTTGCAATAGAGGCAATATAGCCCAGAATATTGCTTGGCCAGTGCTGATACTATACAACTGATACACCATTGGGAAGAAAATAGATTGAGTTGCGCGATTATTAGGCCAGCCGATATATTGAGATATAAGTTGAGATAATATTAAAGAGAAAAATATTTCAAAAATCAAACGATTTGTGTTGTAGATGAGAGGGAGAGAGAGGTTTCACAACAATATTACGTCAGGAGCCCACTCATCTTCTTCAAGTTCAAGGGTATTATTAGTAATTGTACAAAGCAATTTGACATACCCTAGGGAAATATCAGTCGATCGCACCAATTTGATTCATGCAATCGATGCAATAGTTTGTAATAGTGCTAGTGGCGGATTTTCAACCAATTAGTGCAATATACAGTATACACTAAAACCACGAGAATCAACCACGAGAACAATCAGTGATTGTGCATTAGATTAGATAGATATTTCGCAAATAGGCAGACTCATCCTCTACTCACCATCATCATCATCATTAGCCAAATTATCCAAACCACCATCATCATCATCTCAAATTTAGCTAGCTTAGTGTAGTAGCTTGGCGTAAAACGTCATCGCTGCTCACTACTACTATTACTACTAGTATCACCTTATTATCATCATCTTGATCTCACATTCACATATAAACATTAATTTTCTATTCATATTCATGCTATAATAATATCAAAGTTGCAATCGACAAATCGCACACATTCATCATAAAATCAAGAAAGCTAGTCCATTACACAATCCATCAAAAATATCAATTTATCACATTCACAAGGGGAGACGAGTAGGGGGTCGATCATCATTATAATTTTTATTATTACTATATTGCTATATTGCCCAAGTTCCTTCACTCATTGTCATCCGCCATACGTCAACATCAACTGCAACTAATACCCTAGCAATACACTAGATCTGCAAGTAGATTGAATAGTCAGCTTGATTTATATTACATATTTATATATTTAGATGAAATACTCATCCAAGATGCCCTGCACCCAGTATGGTCAAGATCAGGACCAGCAGGGTGCCGGAGCTGGACCTAATGGAGGCGCTAGTGGCGGCCCAACCTCGTATGATGCCGCACCTACCTTTAGCCGAAACTTTGCCACCTTCAGGTATGCAGATGGGCAGAGGATAGTTATATCGGCGCCAGCTCATCATCATCAATTTGATCTCGCCGAGAGCCATCAGCAGCAGCAGCAGCAATCATCCGACGGTGAGGAGGAGCCACAACATCTCCAGCAGCAACAACTCCAACTACAAGTGGGACAAGACGACCAACCAGCTCTGGAGTTGCAACTTAACCTCCAACAGCAAGATCCTTCGATTCACCAAGACGTGTACAATTTTGAGCAAGATATCGACCAACTGCAAGCGTTTGAAATAGAAGCAGAGCAGCGACAGCAGCAGCAGCAACAACAACAACAACAACAACATCAACGACCAATTCAAGATCACGGCCACGAATTGGATAATCTAGCACAATGCCAACAACACCAATTCATGATACAAAACCAAGAACAAGAGCAGCAACTATCACCATCAAACAGCTCAACACCAATCACGGCCAACATATTGCCAGTCGCGTCGACCAACAGCACCAACAACAACCACTGCGATCATAATTATAATGCTTATAGCACTAGCAACAACAATCTCACCGCCACCACCACAACCAATTGCAAAGATCAGTCGCTTGTTAATTTCTCCGAGTCGCAATCAACAAAGCAATCAACCACACAAGATGAGTCATCATTATGTAATATTAGCAACAATAACCTTGCTAACAACAACAGCACTCGAGATCAAGTTCTCCTATTAGAATCACCATTCAATGATCTGCCCCCATTCACTGAACGCCGTCAAGCGGGTGTCATCAAGAATTACCTATACGATGGCTCAAGTTTCAGTGGCTACCAGAAGTCGAAGCACGAGAGTTATGAGGTCAATGTCAAGATTCAACATGTTGACTACGATCAATCCTACATGTGCGGCTACCTATGCATCAATCATCTGACCAAGAGTCACCCAAAGCTCACAACCTTCTTCGAGGGCGAGATAATCTCGGAGAGGTATCCTTTTTTGACAAGAAAATGGGATGCAACCGAGGAGAATGATCGAGCGCATTGGTCAATGTTTCATGAATTTCATTTGAAATATTCTCAACCAAGAACTGGTAGCTATTTCAACAGTGACACCTTCGATTATAATGAATTGAAAAACTCAGATTACATCTATATGCGATGGAAGGAGCATTTTCTAGTTCCGGATCACACCATAAAACATGTTGAGGGCGCCAGTTACGCTGGTTTCTATTACATTTGTTACTCTAAAAGGACTGCACAAATCACCGGCTACTATTTTCACATAAACTCTGAACATTTTGAGAGTTTCCAAGAGCTCGACTTGAAGCTAGACCGACAGGGATTTTCACAGGTGTTTGAGTTTAGATGATTTGGTTATTAGCAAGTAGTGGAATGAACTGACAGGAGGTAAAATAACCAACTACACTACTAATTGATTTAGTAAAATAGACTCTCAATAAATTATGTCCGTATCTAAGTGGTGCAATCAACCAACCGACTGATACTAAATCTCAGGAAAACGACAAATCAAAGAAAACTGACGATAAGCTTCTTGGTATTTCCAATCCATTCATTCTATCTATTACATCTGAACTTGCCGACTGAAATTTTTTTTCCAGCAAATTACGATTCGTCCAGATAATAAGTTGTCATGAAACCTTTGCCCTTAACGTTGATGCTACCTCTACACGTAAACTTGTACTCTGAATCTTGATTGAGATCCTTAAGTATCTCGTAGACCTCTTCCGTGATTTGGATTTTGTTTGCCTCCGCCGTGGATTCCATTCGACTCGCCACATTTACCGTGTTGCCCCAAATGTCATATTGTGGCTTTGAGGCGCCGATCACGCCCGCTGTTACTGGGCCCAAATTGATACCAACACGTAGCTTGAAGTTATTAAACGAATGCTCGTTAATATCCTGTAAGCGAAGTTTCATTTCCAGCACAAACCTGACAAGAATTTGCAAGTACCTAGCGACCTCCTTGCGAGCCGCTAGGCGCTGCGCTTGCGCTTTTGTTTGCTGCTCGTCATTTCTATTGCCTAAATTTTTGGTGATGACAATGTTATCTGTGCTGTCGCTATCTTTGCTAGCTGGTGGACTAGAGCTGGTTAAAGGACTGGCCGCGTTTGGCAACAACTCGATCGGATCGGGCGGCAGCTCGGAATGTGGAAACAAACCAATGGCCGCCATGTAGGTGGAGCCAATGGTTTTAATTTTGTCCACTGCCTTGAATCGTTCATCATCTAAAATTGAGTCAAAGTCGCAGATTATCTCATTCAATACACGCAAACACTCGAGACCATGATTGTTGCCCTGGACCTCCGAGTAGAAGTCGCTAAAATTTGATATGGTTGCAAAGATGACTCCAATGCGCTCGTAGGATTTATGGTACAGATCCATATGATTTCTAGCGGTTTTTTGTTCAAGGAAATAGGAGGCCACATGCGGCGGCAGCAGATTGAAGAAGATAAATCTATTGCAATCGCGCATTTGGCTCATTCTATCCTTGTCCTTGATGGCTATTTGGCGCCACAAAAAGTCGCGGCGCGAGTTGAGTTCCGTTTGGTGTAGAAAAACCGCAAGGGTTGTGAGGAAAACGACAACAATGGCAACCATTAACGCAATCGACGTTTCCACTTGCATGCCTTTGGTCTCGGTTGTGAATTTTGTTGCTACTGTTGGTCCTGGAACCATATCGTCCGCTTGGTCTTGGTTGTTTGGTAGTGGTGGAGGTGGTGGTGGTGGTGATAAAGGTTTCGGCCGGAGAGGAGAGGAGTCGCCACTTGTTAATGTGGTTGTCATTATTGTGGTTGCATTTTGACTGTAGCTCGGATGATTATTCAAGTTTGAGTTGTTGCTTGGGTTTTGCATTAAACCCACTGTCGTCATCGTCGTCGGCGTCCTAGTTGGAGATTCCGATTGGTTGTGAGAGGGAAAGAGAAATGGTTGGCTCATTAAGAATACCATGCAACCAACTATGGTCAAGTGGATGAGCAAACTCTTGAGCATTGACCGAAACTTGGAACTCGGCGGGACGTCGCCGTCGCCGCTACCGCTCCGGCTGCCACCACAACCACCGCCGCTGCGACCAACGCGATACAGACGACCCATTTGCTCGTCCTTGAACTTGAGACTGAACTTGTGGATGTCCTGAATTTGGCAGCGCGAAATGATTGTATCCTGCAACATCCGCTCGGCATTAGTTATTGGCGCGCCCAAATTGGCAAATGGAGCGTCGATGGTGCGAATGAAATGCAAGGCATTGATTACTCGCTGGGTGGCCAGTCTGAATCTCAGCTTGGGACCGTGGGGATTGCTGCTCATGTTGGTGGTTGTGGCGGTGGTTTTGGTTGGAGCGGTGGTAGTGGCGGTGGTGCTGTTGCTATTCCTCCAGTGGACACCATTACTGGTACCATGCAATGAGACAGAGGCACTCGAGGTTGCACTTCCGCAGGCCGATTTAATAGTTGAGGCCGTCGAGAGATTCCTGACTGGAAGTTGCCCGCCGCCAGTAGCAGCAGCTTCTGTCTTGATGGCTGCTCCCGTGACAACAACTGAGCTTGGCACGGTTGCAATTGTAGCGGCGGTCGTAGTCGCCGTTGCAGTTGCAGTTGAAGTTGCATTTGGGAGAGATGGAGATGTCGTCAAGACCCCCGTTGCTTCTGGCGAGACATTTGCTAAGACAGTTGCGCCTCCACTTCCGCTGGCCAGCGAGTGATTACTCTCGCTCTTGCTCGTCGATGTTGATGTCTCTGTTGTTGTTTGCGAGCACAGGGAACCCTTCGGCCCTTGGGACGACGAGTTTGACCCGGAAGCGGCGGTTGCAGTTGGATTTTTCGATTTGGACTTCTGCTGGTAGTTGGTGGTTCTGATGGTGTTGATGGTCTGCTGGTTGCTCAATTCTTGCGAGGCGCGGCGTTCCGGCGGCGAGATCACAAAGTAGGTTGAAATTGCACGCTGAGCTATATAAGTGTCGCGCAAGTGACCATTGGCCTGCTCAACCTTGTAGCGACCATTCAAGGCTCTCAGCGTATCCTCGGTTATATGGACCCTCCCCGGAACCCCCGCTTGTTCCATGTGATTGGCTAGCTTAACATCATTTGAATGCACATCAAATTGCCACTTCTTTTTGCCCAAAACTCCGCACAATGCCCGTCCACTATGAATACCGACGCGCATATTCAAATCCACACCTGAATTATCCTGCGCCAACTCGCCCAAAATCTCAATCATATCCAATCCCATCTCAACGGACCTAGCGGCGTGATCCTCGGATTGATCGGGAATTCCACTGACACAATAGTAACAATCGCCCAAAATTTTAATCCTCAAACAATTGTTCTTGTCGGCCGCTTTATCAAATCGACCAAATAACTCGTTCAAAGTCTCGACTAACAATTTTGCCGAACAATCTGAGGAAATTTTAGTAAAATTCACAATATCAGCAAATAAAATGCTAACCTCGTCATAGAAATCCAAATAAATATTATTAAAATTTCCCTTATTCTGAGGCAATAAGATATCGTCTCGCATCCTACCGGCCAAATGTTTTGGTATCACACTTTCCATTAGCTTTGTTAGCTTCTTATCCTCTGTGTCCATCATAATCTTGGCCGAAACATAACTTTTAATATCATTGAACGACTCTTGGCATTTCTCTTGAGATTTTCTATTCAAATGCAAGCCAATGAGGTGAAATATTAGATAGACTATTATATAACTTAGCACTTGGTAATAAATTATTAAAATATCATCATAATAGTTGTTGTTGTCGTCATTGTTATGATTTCCAACTCTTGAGTAGTTTTCTTGGAGGTTTTGTTGCTTATTTATGTCATGGTTATAGTTGGAGTTATAATCATACTTATAATTTGAATAAAATTCAATTGCCATAAAGCTAATTAGGTGCAACGCATTTGCTATTGCCGTGACCAGGAAGGCGGCGCGGTGGTCGACGGATAGGAGAGTGTAAATGATGAACATAATTATGGGCAGGAGGGCAACCAAATGTTTGTTGAGTATTGTTAGTATGGTTGCCCAACTTGTGGAGCTAATCAATAGAATTAATTGCAACCTATCAAGTGGGTGGCTGTGCGATAGTTCATCCTTTTTACTTGATTGATTCATGGAGTAGTCATCAATGGAAGTAATCATTTTAATCACATAGGCGAGGGGGAATAATTGAATAACACAGGCAAGTGAGACGAGCAACAGTATCCTAGAGGACCACCACCATTGTTGTTGCTGTTGCTGGTGGTAGTTGTTGTCATGATTGGATAGGTAAATTTGTAGGGCACTCAATATTAGGCTTAAGGCCAGGAAACAGGTGGTTGCAAAGAGGAGGAGCCAGGTGGTTTGTTTGAATGGCTCCGCCTTGAGAATTCTATCGTACATCTCAAATTTGACCGTGTCGTCGTTGGACAGTTGCGAGTCGTTTTGGCTCGAAGTGGAGCGTTGGCGAAATTTAGCCAACAATCCATTTGGCGCCATCAATTGGGACAATCGATGCATTTGTTGCTCATGATTATAGAAAGTCGGCGATTGACTTTGGGACTGGATTGAGGTGGACCGGTTAGTTTTGCCATCGCTCAGACTAATTAGCTGGCTAGCATTAAGATTCTGGTCCTGGTTTCGGTTTGCACTCGGATTTGAGTTCGAGTTTGACGACTCGCTTCTTGTCGCGTTGCTCTTTTGATCACTTGAGTTGCTTGCATTTTCCTCTATCGAATTCCATTTCAGCTTTGGTTTTGATCTCGATTTTGATTTGGCTGGTGGTTGCTGTTGTTGTTGTTGCTGCTGATGGTGGGCGTCGCTATCACTCAAATGTTTGGCTGGATCCACGGCGGCGCAATCACCACCAACTACCTGTAACTCGATGGAGGAGCGCAGGCCATTTGTTGCTGACGCTCTTGTCTCAATATTGTTGTCCGATAGCCGCGATTCAATTCGGCTCCCATCGCTTGTTAATTGTGTAATTATTTGATGCTTAATTAGTGGCGGCGGAACCCTCGGCGCTTTCACTTCCGAATTTGGAGTAACCACCGTTTGCTGCTCAGGTGGTTGCGGCTGCTGGCCGGCAACCACGTTGGGCTGCCGCTTCAGCTTAGGCATCTTGAATTCCTCTCCTTTCTTTCTCTCTCTCCCCCTTTCTCTTACCTCCTCGTTGTTCTTCTTGGTATTATTGTTGCTACCTCTGCTCTTGAATTTTTCCTCTTTTCTATGAGCAGTTTATTTGAACATTTGGACTTGGAAATCTTGCAAACTTCCATCTTGTTTTCCCTTCAATATTTACGTTTCTAGGTTAACTTCTCTCTCGACTCGACTCGACTCGACTCCACTGCCGCTACTGCTGCTGCTCTTGGTTGTTGGTATATCGATGATAGACACTGCTGCAAAAAGTAGGTAGCAGCAGCAAGAGTAGGAGCAAACTCAAGAGCAACTTTCTCTCTGTGTCTCGCAAACTTGGTTATCCTCTTGTTAGTTGGTGCTGTTGCTCACTTTCAAGCTTGCCTCTAACTCGAGCGCACTTCTCTAACTTGTGAGCTTGACGCCAGCAGTAGTCGTGGTGGTGGTTGCCGCCCTCTCTGTTGCTGCTACACGTCGGATAATCAGCGAGCATCTTCGTAACATGGCCTCGCTCAACGAATGTGCTTGTTGTCTCGGTTGGTTTAATATTCCAACTGAATTCCAATTCCAATTCTAATTCGCAATTCTATTCCCTCGTTCACAAGTAGTATTAGCGGCGATCATCGACAACCTGCCGCCGCCGCCGCCGCCAGCGTCGCCTCGAGAGTAGCGAGTCCTCGGATATGAGCAGTCACTCAGAGATCATCGACGAGTTAGCTAACAACCACCACTTGTGCCAGGTTATAAAGCTTAGCTATTATGTTGGTGATGGTGTTGAAGTTGTTGTTGCTGGTTATCTGTACGATTGGATGGATCTCTCTGTTGCTATTGCCGCAGCAGCGGCAAAACTAAAGGTAACTCTTGTTTTTGTTATTTTTGCTGGCAATTGAGGCGCTACCTGCAATCGATCTTTTCGAACTTGCAAACGACTTATTATTCCTTTTTACCGAATGCTTTTTTGGCAAGACCTTTGCCGATGAGCTCCCTTTTATGCACAGAGCATCAACTTTTAGACCAAGACCCTAAGCTGCGTCCGCCTCAAACTAAACCCAGCTATCGTCGTCGCTAATTCTCTCTCCGCTCGCTGGCTGGCTGGCTAGCTTGCCAAACTCGGATGCTCACTTCACTTTGGTTCCCTCGCTCTCGTTGCTCATTAGTTTGTCTTGGTACAAAAGGAACGCGAGTTGCGCGCATCAGCAAGCAGCTGAGAAATTTGAAACTAATTCTTCAATTGGAACTATGAGCTCCACGAAGACAACTTATTTGCTATTATGTCGCCCCATGAGCTAAGGCAAATGTCACCAAACAGCCGAGAGATTATCTAGCTGCCACTTCCTCTCTCTGTCTCCCACTTTCTCGTTTGCTTCCAACTCCAACTCTGACTTCTCTCATAGTTTTACTGTATCAGTAAGACAGAATCATAATTCATTGTTGCTGCCATCTGCATATGTATATATATTTGTTGCTGTCACAACCACCACAACAAGCCGCCAAGTTCATCTCTTCCTCGTACCGGCCGCAGTTGTCGTGGTCGTTGCGTCTTCTTGTTTCTTGGTAATTGTCGTCTCTTTCTCGCTCTATGTTCTTCCTCCTTTTAGTCCATCTGACTGTCTGTTTGTGGCTCCATTCTACTGTCTTTTTGCTTGTAGTCCACTGCTCACTTTACTTTCACTTTCGTTTTCGCTTAGGCGCATGAGCAGCTCAATGTGCTCGCCTTGCAGACTCGTATGCCGCTCGTATCGTTTATAAAAATTAGAAAGGACAAAAGTCAGCATAAAGACAGCATTGTTATCACCTCTGCCTCCATCGCAAGAGGAATGAGCTCACTGCAGGAGAGAGAGGAAGGGAGAGAGAGGAGGAGGAGGAGCCGTTGGGCCAGTCGGCGGTTGTTTTAGACTGACTGCTGCACAAGTGGCAAAAAGGAAAGCGGAAAGTTTCTTGGGGTGGCATTGAAATTTTTGCGAGAAATGAACTGTACGGCGCAACCGCAACGAGCAAACTAAGCGACCGGCGCACCTAGCGACGTCCGCTGCCTTTTGGTCATGACGTCTTCCTCCACTCCATAGACAAATTTGCATATATTTCATGAGATGATTTCGTATTTGCAACTTAATTAGAAAAATTAGATTTAAATGCTGGTGACTAATTATTTGCAATTGTAGTCGTCATCATCATCCTCTGATTCCAACGTCCCGTTTGCAGTGTGAGCATTTGGAGGCTCATTATGCGAGTTGGCAAATGCGCACAATGCGCGAACAATTGCCATACGCAAGCGAGGATTAAATTTGCGGCTTTACATAGCAGACTACTCTTGTACGTTGGATATATATAAATGTATATATACATATATTATTTATATATTTATATACAATAACGTAGTTTGGTTGTCCTCCTAGAAAAGTGGAGACAATGAGTTCAAGTTTATTTCATCCCCCAAAAACTCAGCTCCTTCTCGCTTCCCTCTTGCTCACTTGTTTAAAAGCGGCTCTATTTTGCACTTTTGTTTTTAAGCTCCACTTCATTTGCGTCTTTCTCCATCTTTTCAAGTTTAATTCACGCTTCAAAAAGAAGTGAGCCAAGTTTTCACGCCTTTAGATTATAACAACCATCTGTAAGCTCCAATATTCCACTTGCGTCAGCCGTCGTGGTCCTCGTTAAAATTCCATGTTATTCCACGTAACGCAAACGATTGTCTCCATTGAACTAGAACTAACGGCACCGAGGCGAACGCGCGAAAAGAAGGAGATTTAATCGTCTGTCTCGGATTCGGCTCAAGTTTGGTAGTTGTGCACTGATATTGCCAACCGTTCAAATGGTTGGTGTATCGCAAAACAATCGAAGTTGTCGTCTATCGTCAAGTTGACGTACTATAGTTCTTCGGTTACGAAACACTGAGACTAAGAAACTGAAACGGATGAGTGAAAGGGAATCGAGTTGAGATGAGTTTCTGGCTGCCAACTTGAAGCGCTTAACTTACTGTCGAGTCAGTGTCTTTGTTGTGTGCGCGTTTGTGTGACTTAAGTGACATCGTTGTCGTCGTTTCAAACGCTACTTGCCTGAAAAGGTAGCCCACTCTCAGGTGAGTTGCGCCGCGTTGCGTTGCCTTTTGCTGTGCCGAGAGCATCGGAGAATCCAACACTGAAATCGAACTGCTGCCGGTTGGTAAGCTCGCAAAGGCGTCCCTTTTGCCTGAAAAACCAAGTTGCCAGAGAGAGAAAGTGAGAGAGAGATTTTAGCAGCAGCACAATCAGCAAGCCGATTCCCCTTAAACATTCAAAATCTAACGTCCTCTCTCTCTCTCGCTTTCTCTTATTATGACGCAACCAAGCAGCTCAAATCTCCAGCTCACTCGACTAGCCTGCAACACGAGTGTTAGTCTAGTGATCTGCCAAATCGCTTAGCGTTAGTCAAGTTTGTTTGTTTGATGACTGACTGGCCTTTGTTTAGCTCGTTGCATCACATATCGCCTTTTCAATGCAGTAGACAGTGCAACGTTGACGACTTGACGAGTGCGTGGAGTTCTCTGTTTCCCCAATGAAAAATGAGCTCGACTGCCAATATTTCTCTCACCTCCTCTCGTTCTCCGATTAACATTCAAAGAGACGAGAAAATTTCACACTCCTTCTTGTTCCTCTCCTCCCCTGTGTTCATTCATCAAACACTAGAAAAACAAAGAGGGGGAGATAAAGTGTTTGTTCAATTTCTTCGAGTACGAGAGTCGAGTGGTCGCCTTGAAATTTGCTCTTCTCTTCTCGTTCCATTCCTTCGTTCATTTGACCTGTAGACCCGCAATGGACGAAACTGACGCCAGGCGGCAAGCTTCTTGAGGGAAACGCTCAGGTGCCATCTCGGCAACTGAGCGTTTCAATTTCTTCCATCCCAAAACCACCAAAGTCAAAGTTTCGCATTCTTAAGTAGCGCAGCCAATGGATTGTCTCCGAATAGTAGGAGAGTTATTTGGATAGGAGTTTTAGCTCCTTCAAGTTCCGTTCACAACGACAACGACGACCAATCGAAATGCAAGCGAGTGGCGCGTGCAAGCGGAAGTGGCCGTCACCGCGGTCTTGGTGCTTCCAGCTTGCCAGCGAGCGAAACTCTCGCTCATGTCTCAAGTCGCGCTTAAAAACCAATACTAAGTTGGTCCTCATTTTCCTCAGGCACGAGGCGAAACTGCTCACACTGTAACCCAGCCGCAGGTTGTTTTTCCCGAAATTCTAACCACTCGGCGCCAACTGTGATTCAATCGCATTACCCACACCAAATCTACGGCTTCCCTTCTTCGCGTCCGCATTCTCGTTCCTTCTTTCTCTTCATCTCTGGCTATCGTTGGTTGAGTCCCCAAAGAGAAGCCCCCAAATAGAAATGAAGAAATGCTTGCGGCGGGCATGTTTTCTCAGATTCCCTTTCAGCTCATTCAAGTTGGCAGTTCCCATCGAATTCCATCCTCCTTTTCCGGTTTCTTTGGCCTCAAGTTGGTGTTCCAATTTTTAGTTCAGTTTCCATAAGCTCAATCTGGGAACAGACGGCAAGACGGACGAATATTAAGCCAATTCCTTGAGACCGTCTGCCTGTCCATCCAATTTGCCGTTTGTTTCTCCTGTAATCTTGGTATTGCTCTTGCTTTTGCTCTTGCGACATTCCATTTAGTTTCCAGTTTCCCCCACTTGCTCCTCCTTTCCCCAGCTAATAGACAATGAAC
Source organism: Aculops lycopersici (assembly GCA_015350385.1). Lineage (NCBI taxonomy): Eukaryota > Metazoa > Arthropoda > Arachnida > Trombidiformes > Eriophyidae > Aculops > Aculops lycopersici. The sequence goes on along the minus strand of WNKI01000004.1, from coordinate 2,092,462 downwards.
TGCAGCAACTCAATCCCCTCGACTCTTTCCCTTCTTTCTACCCAGTGAGCGAGTCAGTCAGTCAGTCAAGTCCGATATTTCGGTTCCTCTCGTCTCTCCAATGAGCTGTGAAAATGGCGCCCGCTATTATTATGGCGGCGGCAGCAGCAAAGTTCCCAGTTGTCGTGATCGTGGTCGTGGTCGTCGTGTTGGCCTCACGCCAGTTGGTCAGCCGCCAGCCACCAGAAAACGGAAATCGGTGTGCTGGCTTGCCACTCGCCGCCTGCCAAATTCAAAGCCTCCAACGAGGGATCAGCTCATTTGAATACCATTGCGCTTGTGTACCAACCACCGGTGGCCGTCGTGATTGATGGCTGACAATCGATGCCGTCGTCTATTTGGTTCACCTCTTTTGCGATTGCCTTTGCTGTCTCTGTTAGACGAGGGACCAAAACGAACCCACTCGTCTCTTCAAATTCCAATGCAACTCCCCAAGCGACTGGTGTTGTGTTTGTGGCATCATGAACTAAACTGAACCACCCAAAAAGCTAGCGACGCGAGCAGTTGAGCTTCCTGTTTGCGGCTCGCTCTTTGTTGTTCGGTTCGGTTTGGTTGGGAGAAAAACGGAAACTAGCGCCATTTCGAGCCCGTCGTTCACCTTCTACCGCCGAGACTATTCGCTCGGATGACCAACTAAACTGACGCTTGCATTGCACTGAGACCAAGACGTTGAATTTGTCCCGAATCTCCCTGGATTTCGGGACAATTCCATCGGGTTCCGCTGATTATGCCGCAGCATAAACCAAACAAACAAACGAATTCAGTTTACTTCGGTTCACTTGTAGTTCAGTTGTTGTAATGAGCTTGCCAAAGAAATTTGTTGTTTTGCCTCTCATATTATTCCTTGCTTTCGGTGGTGCCGAATTCCCACTTGCGGTGAGCTCCATTTGGTCCCACATCGATGATACCGATCGGCTGCTCGGTATCATCGTTAGGCTCGAGGTGTCGGTAGCGCGGCGACATAGTAGATGATTAGCGACCAATTGATCTTGCCACAAAACAAACCAAACTGAACTGAGCTGAACTGAACTGAACCAAACAAAACTAAATCAAACTAAACGAAAGCGACGTATCGATTGACGGAGTAGAGGAGAGAGGGAGAGAGCAATTCGATAGAAACTATCCCCTTCGAGTGCCCAACTTCCGCTTACTTCTCTGGCTTCCCTTTCCGTCACTTACCTTATGGGCCGCGCAGACTGGCGAAAGTTGGAGGCGAAACTCTTCCTCTTTTTCCCCTACCCTCTTTCGCTTGCATCTCGTTTCCTTTGCCTCGGAGTGGGAAGTGAATAAAACTGAACTAGGTGGCGGAAAAAAAGAGAAGAGTAATTTCGTCATTGATCATCCGGAGCCCCGAGTTTCAAAGGAGCAGTCGACTCTGGCTAATGGTCCGCCGCGTCGACGTCGCGCCACTAAATACCAACTCGACAGTCGCTCTCTCCCCGTTTCGATGCTTAGCGTCGTGATATCTGAACTGTGGGCTGAAAAGTTGCCGCTACCAAGATGCCAGTTAGTTGGACTTGGCCAAGTATTATCGTGTAGAGCAAGGGAACGAGCGAATGGGCAAAGGTTAGCGGGCGATGGTTGCGCTCATTGCGCTCTGCTCCTCTGCCATGATGGTAATTTTCGCCAACTAGCTTGCCAAAATTGTGCATGTCAAGCGGACGAACTACCACACCATTACCAGAACCACGTGTTAGCTGATAGCTCGTGTCGCTGGCTAAACTAATGTCGCCTCTTCACTGTGGAACACGAGAAGCTACATTGGAGCCAACGTACGAGCGGGGAAATAGATCATCGCCAACCAAATGAGAAATCCAACGCGGGTCATAATTGCCCTCCCCCAAGCTTATCATATTTTCCAAGCTAGAGGATAATTGTTTCTCTTTGCCCCAACCCCGACTCTCAGCCCTAATCCTTCATTTCTCTCTGCTTGGCTCAATACAAAACGTGCAGCATTTTCTGGAACTTTGAGATTATGAAAGGAGAGGGGCGAGATTGAGCCAAGTTTTGCTGCAGGAAAATATGCTAATCTCCGTGCATCCGAAAAGCGCAAAAATACTTGCACTTTTTGGATGCTTTAAGAGTTAAACTAGCTAATGCAAAATTTTCCTCCTTCATCGACTTTTTCAACTAGAGATTTAACTCGATTTCTAGTTTTAATATTTCCAAATTTTAGATGACATTTTCTTTATGAATATTCACTATTTTCTCATATATATATACACACACATATATATATATATAAGGAGCTGAAACTTGGTCATGTCTCACCGACTGACGCTTGCAAGTCGAAGAAAGATTGAGAAGAACCTGCAACTTTCCCCCGAACCTTTTGTCTCAATTCAATCTGCAGAGTGGGCTAATTTTGAGCAGGTAATCTCGAAATTGGGCTAACCCGATTTCGCATTTGCAATAGCAATATGAGCTCCCAAAAAGAACTCAATGGAGTCGCCATAAGCAACCAACGAGCTGCTTGCATGTGTGCATCTATCTTCCACCTTCGACGAGTGCCAAGGTTGGTAACAGAGTAAGGCGGGAGAAACCAATCAACTGATTGGCGCCAGCAATTTACCTGCTGACTAGCCGATGGACACGCGCGATTCGAGTCGGCAGCCGGAAACCACAAGGAGAGTGTGTTTTTTTGGTACCTAGTAGCAAAATATCAAGTGCACGGCCATTAGGTGTGAGCCACGAGAGATTTTCTACGTCGAGCGACTCGTCGATTGGCCTTGCAGGTGTTTCCTTTGCCCCTCATGGCTGCATCCTGCTTGCGCTAGTTGCTTTTTCTCTGAGGCCAGCCACCTGTCTGCAGTGGCCGGCGATTACTAGCGTGGACTACCATCAACTGGAAAGGGGGAGAAACAAAAATAGAAACTTATACACAAGAGTGGGTTGGGAGTCACGCTAACCAAAAGGCACAGGCGCAAGCTCTCTAACCACCGATCGGCTAAATGGGATTTCACTCTTACAGTAAGTTGGCTGCGGGAGGTCCATTACACACCAAACGAGGACTGCTCTTTTTCTCGACTACGAAACAAGAGACTTGCGCTCTTGCGTCGACCAAAGCAACTTGGAGTTTATTACTTTCCTCTCCCCCTCTAGACTCAAGAGGCTCACATTGCGATCGGTGGTGGTTGTAGAAAACAACTATCTAAAGAAAAGTGGTAAAACAAAACAATACTTCGATTTGAGAACCGGAAGTCGCTAGCGACTTCAAGTTGGCGATGTTATTAGCTCACCATGGTGCTGCTGTTGCCGAGACTTTGAGCGACCCAACGTCAGGCTTCCCATAAACAAGCTGCTTCGCTTCTTCCGGTTTTGGTTTGCCGTCTGCGAGTTGCTGTGATCTGGGGACAAAACAACGTTATTAGAATCCGACTCCTCGCCTCCCCCATTTGACATGGTGAGTGACAGTCGCTTGATCCAGCTCATCTTCCGCTGACCGCCACCTCGGCGGCCTACGGTGGCCGTCGAGCTGAGGAATCCCGGCGCAGCGCTAACTATATCCAGCTCCTCGCCATGGATCTCCGGTGGACTCGACAACTGTCCGTTTGTTGCTGCTGTCGCTGCCCCCCTTGGTTCGGGTTTCGTCTCCTCGGCCTCCGAGTTTGCCACTGCCGCATGTCCCTCTAATTTGACAGGTGGATTTGTTAAGCTGGCGACTTCCTTATTACTGTTGTTGTTGTTTTTGTATTGGGTGTCGTTGTTGCTCGCATCTTGGTGTTGGCCGTTAGGAATTAAACCATTCAAAAAGTTAACCGGCGGACTGAGACATCTGAATCTGGCCAGCGTCTTTGAGTTGGACTGGTTATTGTTGTGATGATGATTACCTTTTGTTGTGTTATTACTCCTAATGGGCCCCATAGTATTGGCTTCATTCAAATTTCCATAGATCCTACTCTGGTATAAACCTTCGGGTGTCATCAGTTGGTTTGGCGGAATTGCATAGTGTGGCAGTGGCATTGGCAGGGGTGGCGCCGGTTGCATGTAGGGCGAGTCGTAGATTGAGCCCGCGACCAGCGGGTTTAGTGGCTGCTGACCTGGACCCTGAATGGGTTGGCTGTAGTTGGGCATGTAATAGCCGGCCGGCAGGTAGGGCGGCAGGTGGGCGGGCCCGAGATTCCCGTACACCGGCCCCATGGGGTGGTAGGAGGAGTAGGGGGCTCGGGGTTGTGGTGGGATCATCATGGTCTGATGCGGCTGCTGGTGGTTGAGGGCGGGAGTGACCGAGTCGTAGGCGCGCTCTAGTTCCGCTCGCCGACTTCGATGGTTATGATGGGCAGTCGACTTTGATGGACACGATTGATCACGATGCCGCGATAACTTCACCCTCGAGCCAGATTGTTGTTGTTGTTGTTGCTCACGCTCTTTGTTGCCTTGATAGCTTATATTATCATTATTGTAATTTGAATTATGATAGCTACCCTTCAAAATCTCACTATTATTTGGCACATATACCTGGCGTTCACCTGTAACAATGGGCGCGTGCTGTCTCAGGTAATTGCTCATGGTGGCCGACGAGGAGGCTATCGAGTATCTCTGGTGTCCATTTGAGTTGACCTCGTGCGCTTGGTTGTTGTCACTCGCCAACTCAGATCCAATCTCATCCTCCCGACATCCAGAGGTTTTACAGGTCATCAGCTGGCTTCTCCACCTATCCGGTGCCAACTCCGACGATCTAACGGTAATATCCGAGCCTATGGAATTTCGTCGCATATCTTGATACGAGGCAGTCTTTCGGTAACCATCTTGATTTCTACTTGATCTCGCAGTTCCCCTCTGATTTCTTCTTGATTTTGGCGACCTTGCGAGACCTGAGCTGGCAATGGAGGGATTGGTCACCGTGAACTGGAATGGACCATCGAGATTTTGCATGCTACTTGAATAGCGCTTGTTCCTGTGGCCCACAGCCACCGAGTAGCTGACATCCTCACCCGTTGTGGTGGTTGTTGCTGCCATTGTTGGATCACTACATGGAGCCACCTGTAGGTGATCTAGCGAGTGCGAGAGTTTATCCATTTCCTGGTACAAGTGGTGGGCTCCATTGGAGGAGGACAAATGCTGCTCTTTGGTCACATCGTAGGATCCACTTAATTTCGGCTGGAAATCATCATATAAACTCCTGCTCGATCCCTTTGCCTTCCTCTGCTGAGCTCTCGTCGACATTTGCTTCTCTTTTCTATGTTGCTGCTGTTGCTTCTTCTTCGATTGCTGCCTCTCATCAACGTCGCCCAATTTTCTAATTGCCTGTTGCTCAATTGGATTCTCAACAATAAGTGAGTGAGCTCCACTGCGTCCATTATTACCCCTCGCTATAATGGCGTAGTTATCTTCACTTGAAGCCTCGAGGGAGTTTTCCTCGTTTGAGGTGGTGGTGTTGTTTGTGGTGCTTCCGGTTGAGTTGCCCGACTGGCCAGCAGCAACCTGTTGGTGGTGATGCGACATCAATAATCTACTCATATCGCCTCGTCTCTTTGATGTAGCGCTGGTCGACTTGGTGCCCAAGGTTTTGCTTCGACTTGCGAGCGACGACTTGGTGTAAATTGAGGCGCCTGGCATCGAACTCAACGGATGGCCCAACTCAAGGGATAGTCTTCTGGCGTTTAGAAAGTCAGCATAAGCGTGAGTGCAGCATCTAACTAGAGCATTTGCAGCCGCATCCCGGCGACAAATAAAAGCATGACACTCTAGCACCTTGATTCCCGTTGTTCGGCGCATAATACTAGCAAAAACTGGGGGATGATTTGCGTCCACCATTCCGGGCACCTGGAATAATGGAGCATCAAGTGGCAGGAACCTAACCATGCTCTTTCTTGTGCCACCTGGTTGTTGATTGACTTCTTTATTAGAATTGTCGCTCTTGTTATTGGTTTCATCACCATTATTTATAGTTGAACTGTCATTGTTTAACTCATTAATATTCTGGTCATTATTGTTTTGGTCTTTGTTTCGTGGTTTCATTGTAGTATCATCAATTGGATTTTGCAGTTGCTCTTGTGTCATTAGATTTGAGGTATCGAAGAAGCGAACGGCGGCGCAATAGTGCAATGACTCAATTGAAAAGAACCTTCGCATTTCGCGGCCAAACTCGTCGACATTCTCGAGCAACAACCCGTTTGACCAAACGGAAAGCCACGAGTCGATGCCCAAACTGGAGCTCAGGTGACTAATATCAATTGTTGTGGTGGTTGCGTTCTCATTTGTGATTGATGTTGCTTGGCTGTGGCCTTTCGAGAATTGCTCGTCGGGATACACCAATTTGAGGGGCTCCTGGATGCCGTGCAATCCATTCTTCGTGATATGGGGCACAGAGGAGCCCAGGTACATCACTCGACACCGACAGAGTGGCTTGTTCAGAAGCGAGTGCTTGTCTATCATACTCGCCGCTGGTTCATTGTAGCCCCCGTAGGCCGGCAACATGGCGACGGCCGGAAATTGGCGAGGCCTTGACATTGGCACAGGCAAGGGGTAGGCGTAGGTATTATAATTAGGATCTTGGTTATTATTGTTCATATTTATATTATTATTATTGGTTTCGTTGAATTGGTAGTTTTGTGGTTGCTGTTGCTGGATTTTGGTCATGGTCGTGGCCGTCGATTTCTTCTTGGCCGTTGAGGGTTGAGCTGATGATGCCGATGATGGCTTGATTGCTGGCGGCCCCGCGATGGGAATCATGCGGTGCAGGTGGCTTCTAGCTCGTGATATCGTTTGAGCGTAACGATTTTGTTGCTGCTGGTATTGATACTGGTGTTGCAAGTGATATAGTTGCTGCTGCTCCATACAACCTGACAATCCACCCGAAACACTAACTAGCTGTTGGATTTGGTGCTGCAGGTGATTGCCGACGCCGCCGCTTATGGTGGCTGACCTGAGGTTGTAGTTGTTGTTGTGGTTGTGGTTGCTGCTGCCGCTGCTATTACTGTTGCTCACTTGCTGCTGACCCTCGACCAAAGCCGAGGCAACCTGTTGATCCTGCCGCCTTGCTCTAGAGGAGAACATCTTGTTGCAGTTTTCCTAAGACTTGACGCTTCTCGTTTTCGGGGACTTGCTAGCTTCGGCTTCGCTTGAGCTCTCGATCGGCAGGCTAGTTTTAATAGACAAGCGCTAGTGGTGGTGACATTTTATCTAATTATGTTTGCTTCTTCTCTAACTATTGCTCGCTCACTCACTCCGCTCGCTTGCTGTGCATCCATCTATGTGTGTGTCGCATAACTTGAGCCAGTTTCCGCCTTCTAGCTAATGGACAAGCTACAACGTATACAGGTAGACCCTACAAAGTTGCCACCACCACAACCACCGGAGGATCTGCCAGCAGTAAGTCGTGGAGCAAAGAGGAGAGGAGGCTTAATTGACGCGACGACCACACAACTTAAAACAAATCGAACTCCACCTCTACCTTCACCACTCACTCTGGTCCAGTCCAGTCCAGTCCAGTCTCGCTCGTCTAGTCTAGTCTACTCAACTCTCTTTGGCTGCAAGATTATGCTTACGATAACTTGGCTATCTCCGTTTGTCTGGTTCACTATGGACTGTAAACCAACTTGCTAACTCCGGTGGACAGTGAGTCTCGCCGGGACTGCGGAGAAAGATGATGACGATTATTATTGCTTTGAGTCGAGGCTTGACTTGACCAGACGAGCACCGAGATGCACGATTGAGTCACTCAGGTGGCTGGAATGTTTTCAATACAAACACTACACTATACTGTTATCGGCGGCAGGGCAACAAGTTGTCGTCTGGTTCTTGTTGCGCTACAATGGCGCCGCTAGCCAACGCTCAGGTAACTTGACTCAGTATCTTCCAAGAGTAAATCTGTAAAGAACTGCGATGTCGCGAGATGTCAACTAACTAACTGGCTACTAATTGGCAAATAAACTCGCCGGTGTCTTCAAAGTTGTGGCATGGGATTTTTCTCATGTGGCAGAAGGTTTTCCCTCGTACCCCTCAAACATACACTCGAGCTTTCCTCTCATTTGTTAGATTCAGATTCAAAATTAAAATTAAAATCAGCAAAACCTTTGCTGAAAAACATCACACAAACAATTTGGCTTGCAATTGCAATGGCAGTGTTGCCGAAACGATGGCGTCGGCGCCGATAGCTACACAAACTGTCTACCCTGATAGCTGAGCTCCGATCAACAGGTGACCTAACAGGACTTTTGCTTCAAACGATTCGCTTGCCGGAATCCTCACCACTCTTCTGTTAGAAGGTGACATAAGGCTGCCACCACTACCTTTACTGGCTAACAACTGAAACTTGCCAGAGCGAGGGTATCCATTGAGCGGTCTTTTGGTTTGGCACTAAACTCAATAGCTAGGTAGTCGGAGGGTCGGGGAAAGCAACAAGCGAGCGAGCGAGCGATTGGTTGTAGCTCTTGGGAGCTTGCACATTGCCTTTCACATGTGCAGGTGGTGTCAGGACCATTGAGTCTGCGCAACAGGTTGCCGGCAAAGATGGACTCGCCGCCAAATTGGCCCGCCGACTTACCTGGCTGCTCACAAGCGAGAGCAGCAACCTGTTCATTTGCGAGCAGGCAACCAGAAAGCTCCGCGCTAAGCGGTAAATGACCGATGCCGATACACGATTCGATTGGATTGGTGGAAAAAGTCTCGCTCGCTATCGACTTCCTCTTAAATATACACACAGTTATAATCCAACGAAAGAGAGTTAGCCTTTCCATTCGCTCGTTAGCTTTCCTTGTCCCTTTTTTCTTCTCCACCAGATACTAGGGGGAAAAGAGAAGCTCGCCTATCCGAAGCGCCAATAAGCTAGTTAGAAGGCATGAAAGTCGTGAGATGCTGCCACAAGCTCGCCTCTTTGCCAATGCAAACAACATCCGTCCTAGAGCCGGCACATTCGAGTGGGTTGAGCTCATGTGTTGGTTTTGCCTTATTGGATGATTTTTTCCGCTAACAACATTGTATCTTGCTTCACACAAATCTTGCCTCTTTGGAATTTTGTACAGGAATCCCATCAAATTTGGCAACGATTCACTTCCGCCTGAGTAGTGAACAAAATAACGTTGATGGCTGGTGCTTTGCTCTGCTGCAAGTAGATAGACCAATCAAATTGGGTACATTGTCCATGGGAAGTGAGGATGGTGGTAGGTCATCTTTTAATAGATAATCTTGTCGGAACTATGACTCTTTCACGCTTATCTGCATCATCAGATGTTCCAATAATATGAAGGGGAACATGGAGTTAGAATGCAGTTACACTCTAGAATTGTCCCGTAACCTGATTGGGAAGTAGACAAAGTTTGGACTGAAAATTGATTAAGGTCGAGATTTTATGTCCAATCCTAGGAGGAATACCTCGGATGATGCCGGGAGTTGTCAACCCTAAAAGTTTCGACAAATCTTTGTGAATAACCTTTCAAAAAGTTGTTTGTCATCCAGAGAAATGGCACTGCATTGCCTTTCGGTCTACTGTTTCGCGTAACAGACTTATTGGGGTCCTTCTGGATTAGCAGAGGTCCTCGTCACATTTGAAATTTCAGAATTAGTTGATTTTCGAAGCCCTTATCCAGTGTCTCGAGGCTTAATGGAGTTCTTGTCGAAATTTGGTGCAAGAACTTCTACAGGTAGAGAGATGGTTGTCATCACTAATATTAGAACCAGTTATTACGCCGACAAGAATCAATTCTAACCCATTCGTTATCCCCAAATTCCAGAAGGCACCCCGCTGAGCCTGCTTACATTGGCAGTGACGAACCCTCGAAACCGTCGGTCGGACTTTACCTTTGCCGACGAAATGCAATCCCAGTTTCCGGCTTCCGAGCCCACAAACGCATTCCTAATAGCATATGATGCAAGCTTCTTTGCTGATTAGTTAGGTTGGCTGTTGACGTTGTTTGTGGCGAAAAAATGTCTTAGATAACATTTGTATCTCGAAAACTAAGAGCGATTGCATGATGCCGACACAACCGGAAGCTCAGAATGTAGCTTCTGAGAAGGTTGCAGTGTTTATTTCTAGTGTATCTTGCTTAACTTTTGCAATACAAGTGTCATCTAGAAACGGTTTTGATCGTTTTGATTGGAGCACTTTGGCGGATCGTATCCGGTCGCATTGCACACTGTTGTGCCTTTTGAAAAGGCTGCACCTTGATTTAAGGCGCTAGGTCATCGAGGGCCCCGGCGCGTTATTGATCGAACCAGAGAGCTAGTTTTTGGAGATTGTGCGCAGGACTAGATCTGAAGCAGGAATATGCAAGAACTAATGGTCGTGAAGGTCTGGATGTCTGCGAAATTTCGGGGAAACAAAGTGACTCTTTAGGGGATACAAACCCGGAACCAGTCAGTATATCGAGATGCGATTTTCAGCTTCGTGTTGATCGTGGTACAGTGGGTTTATTAAGTATTTTTTTATACTATATCTTAGTGCATTGTGAACTATGGCTCGAGGAATTTACTAAAAATCAGGGAGACCAGAGGGTGCAAGCTTACGCCGAATGCGCATGCAAGAGTCTAAAGATCGGTCCTGAGAGAGCAACCTAAGCATCGGTTTTATGTATCGCCTACCATTCAAGCTAATGGCATGACGAAGCATAAGGTCAGACTCAGGCTCGGGCTCGGCGCAGACAGTTTGCCTCAACTGAATCGTTGTCTTCGTTCGCCTTTACCGCCGAGCCGCCGAAGGTGTTTTACTTTTAGCCGTTGCTAGTGCCTGAGTGTCGCTTGGTGAGTGAATGAGTCTAGCTAGCTAACTGAACAGAGCTAGTTAGCCAGCTAGCTCGTAACTACAATATCGGTAGGAGCTCAGGTGAGCGGACACGCAGGTGAGTGCCACTTGCTGCCGGCTCGTTTGCTTGAAAGTTGAGTGGGGCATTTCAATTAATCCAATGATCATTTTAACGCCATTCACTAATGCAATCTCAAACTAGCTGTTGCCGTTTCTCTTTCTCTTGCCGGATTCTAAATCTGAGTTGCTGCTGCTGCTGCTTCGGTTTAGTGGAGCAACGGAGTCTCTCGTTTGCCATACGTTCGTCGTATTTCATCATAGCCTCAGAATAAAACTAGGCAACTGAACCAACTGTGGCCGGCGTCACAAAGTAGTGGTAGCGTAATGGTGGCGAAATATCCATTTAGAACTCTCGCCGACTAAGGTCTTAAAAATAACCTAACTGGAAACGAGCGTCGTGCTGCTGGACTCTATGAGAAGGAGAAGGAGAAGGAGAAGACGAAAATGAAGATGAAGACGATGAAGAAGAAACTAGAACTATTCATTCGCCACCAGAGAATCATGTTAGTTCAATTTTATTTCCATTCTCCCCGAAAAACTTGAAAACCCTGCCCTCGGTACTACAAAACGAGTGCTGAGCTTTGGCTTTGGGGGCTGGATACTAAACTCGATGAGACTGAGAGCGGAATAAATTACACTCAAGCTTTGGTATCGCAGCAACCACTAAATAGATGAATAGACTCAAGGCAGGTAAGGCACAGGTTAGCAGAGAGCCTAGCCTGCCCGCGGGAGCAAAGTTGCAGGCGCTGGATCCTTGGTCTGGAGGCTAAAAGGAGAAGTGGCAATGGCAACCATGTGAGCCTAAGTGCGGCTATCACCTGTCAAGCGTGCAGCGGGCAAGCTGTTGTTGACCAGTGCAGCAAGTGGGAGCTGCCGCCGCCGCCGCCACCACTGCTGTCCGCATGTCAGCTCACTTTATGTTTGGGCGCTCAGGTAACGATACTAAAAGGCGTCTAGCTGGAACTTTAGGCCAACTGATCCAATGATTTACTAGGTGTTTGCGCCTAGTAATTGAAATTGAGCTCCTCATGATCATCATCTCGGTAGTCGGATTAGTATTATTGCTATAAATTTTACTTTTATTATTATTATTACCCTTGCTATTACCTTTATTACTAATACTATCACCATTACGATTAGAGGGCCAATGGGCCGACCGACTGACCGACTGGCCAACACGAAATAATCTCGCCGCATGTCGTTAACAGCTAATTTTGGCATTAGTTGGCCGATTTCTTTCTATTCTTATATCCGGCTTCCATTTTCATTCAATTTCTTCTCTCAGCCAACTCCATAGACATGATGTTATTTTTGACTAAAAACCTACCGAAGAGTTAGCTCAACTCTCGCCTAAAACAGAAAGCGGTAAGCTCATTCCGCTCAAATGAGTGGGGGCCTGAGAGATTAGAGATCAGTCCTAGAGTTAGCCAAGCAAAAAACTTGACGCCAACTCGAGAAAATTCAAGTTGATTCAAATTTTTGCAAAGTTGAAGTAGAAAGCTCATTGAATTTATTTGGATCCAATTGAATTGAACTGAACCGAACTGAACTGAACAGGCAGCGGAGATTTAAAGATAGGCAACCTGAAGCATCATTTTATTCAAATGAGAGCTAATTTATTGGCTAGATTCACCAACTACTATTACTACCGCCAAAAGCTTGTCTCTTTACTAAGCCAATGCTGCTATTTTCAATGTTTATGTTAACGCTTTGCTCGCCTCCACCTGAAAGGTTTTGCAATTTTCGCGCAAAGTCCGTACCTGGCCACTCGAATTCCATAGTTGTACTGTGAAAAATGGCGCAAGCAAAGACTCGACGGCGCGCCAAGAGTTTATTTGATTTCAACCATCTCAAGCTTGGGCACGACGAAGAAGACGACAGACAACAACCTGTTGAATCGACGCGGTGCGCCGCGACTTCCAGGGGTTCGCTTGGATTTGGTCAATTCAGTAGCTGTTATATTATTCAGCTGCCACTTGTTGAGCAGCGGTGCCGGCCAGGTAGGTAGGTAGCAAGCTAGCCGGCCGACGATTCGATCGGTCAACTATCCAGTGGTTAGCAAGCGATCTCATTAGAAGCATCATCACTTTACACATAACTTGCTGCCAATGTTGAATACTAGGCTCGACTCGACTTTAGTCGGACTTTGGCGCCTTAGTTGGCTGAAGTCTAACTGGAGGGATTCTAGCCAAAAGTTGGTGCGAGAGCCGAACTCACGCGCTTCGACAAGCTGATTGGTGGGCGCAAAACATTTTTGTTTGCTCTTTCTCTTCCTCTTTTTCCATCTTTATGAATGTGGAAGCATGTTCTTGTTGTGATTAGAATTCAAATCAACAAGCAAATGACGCAATGGCAACGGCAACCGCATTTGTGGTCAGTAGTCAGTGGTTAGTGGTGAGCAGTCAGCTGCTGGAGGGGCGACTGGCGCAAGATTGATTCGGACAGGTAACTTTTTGCCTGGTTCATTTGCACTCACCTATTTCTCGCCATCTCCTCCAAGCGACCAAATGATTTCAGCAGGTGGGCAACCTGAAAGTTTGAGCAGTTTTGAAATAGTCGCCATTCCAATGAAAACTCTTGCAGGAGACTGAGACCGAGAAGCAAACGAGGCGAAATTTAAAGATAGATGATTAACCTGAAGGTTTCGCAAAGCGTCAGCGACATCATCAGTTACAGCAACGGCAACAGTGTCAGTGTCTCGGTCTTCTGTATCAAAAGAGCATAGTCGGTGGTCTTTCTGTTAGTTCTACTCGCTGTTGCTGACTTTTGGCCAGTCGCTTAGTTAGCGAGTTATTCATTCGGCGGCCAGTAAGTTGCGTTTCCTAACCTTGAATGCGAGACGAGAGACCAGAGACTCGGTTAGTTTGCGCGCTAATTGTGACTCGCAATATTTAGTGCATGATGAATGGACTAGAAACAAGCATAATATTTCTAGTTTTTTCGCCTCCTCACTTCCAAAGTGAATCTCGAATCAGATGATTCGCAACTCGCGAGATGAGCAACAGCAACAGCAGCAATGGCGTTGGAGGAAGCAGGTGAAGAAGAAGAAGAGCAACAGGTGACTTGCTGTCTTTTGGCCGGCCGGCCGGTTAGTCGGCAGCAAACTAAGCGCCGAGTTACCTGTCAAAACAAACCCCTGCCACCTGTACTCTCGTGTCTTCGTTGCAAACGGCCACCAGTCCCTATCAAGTTTGCTTGTGATAGTCCTTCTGTCTTCTGATTAGCATCGTCATTATGCTTGCTCGCTTTCAATTTCAATTCCAATTCCAATTTCAATGCCCAATAGAAGCTTGGTGGCTTACATTCAGAGCAACAGGTAGGTTGGTTCCTTGGGTACTTGTGTTATCCATTCCTCATGTCGGTTGTAAATATTGGATTAGCTGCGCAGCTTGATATCCTTCTCCTCTTCTTCTTCTCACTTATCTGAACCATTTAAGCTTGACCGTGAAATTAAACGACGACGACGAGATCAAAACAGCTTCTCGGTTTCTCTTCAAAATAATCTCATTTCTCATTGTCCGGCTACATGCTTCCCTTGAGCAAATCGAGCTCTAATCACGAGAATTCCTGCTATACTCTTGTAGGGATCATCAGAAAGGATTTGGCAGCATTTGTTACAAGTCAAATCTTATTTATATCAACAAGTGCTCGAGCAGTAGCTGTGGAGGCCCCATCGAGATGCTTCACTAGAATCAGCAACGAAACCACTAGCACGATACTTTTGTAAAATATGCCACGAAGCGAGCAACTGAGGCATACATAATGCCACATTAATTTGGCATCCACATCGTATCCGGATCGTCTGAAATTTCAACAGGCCCCTAAAACTGGAATTCTTCATGCGTAATATTCTCTAATGGCATACTTCTAGTATATATACATAAAGGATAGGCCATTTCATACTGAACATAAAACCGAAACTTGATTTGAGAGATCTCGATTAACTTAGAAGTTGGATCCTCCGAAGTTATGAAATTCCTCAAAATTTAGCAGACATCCAGACTCTCACGACCATTAGTTCTTGCATATTCCTGCTTCAGATCTAGTCCTGCGCACAATCTCCAAAAACTAGCTCTCTGGTTCGATCAATAACGCGCCGGGGCCCTCGATGACCTAGCGCCTTAAATCAAGGTGCAGCCTTTTCAAAAGGCACAACAGTGTGCAATGCGACCGGATACGATCCGCCAAAGTGCTCCAATCAAAACGATCAAAACCGTTTCTAGATGACACTTGTATTGCAAAAGTTAAGCAAGATACACTAGAAATAAACACTGCAACCTTCTCAGAAGCTACATTCTGAGCTTCCGGTTGAGTCGGCATCATGCAATCGCTCTTAGTTTTCGAGATACAAATGTTATCTAAGACATTTTTTCGCCACAAACAACGTCAACAGCCAACCTAAACAGTCAGCAAAGAAGCTAGCATCATATGCTATTAGGAATGCGTTTGTGGGCTCGGAAGCCGGAAACTGGGATTGCATTTCGTCGGCAAAGGTAAAGTCCGACCGACGGTTTCGAGGGTTCGTCACTGCCAATGTGAGCAGACTCGGCGGGGTGCCTTCTGGAATTTGGGGATAACGAATGGGTTAGAATTGATTCTTGTCGGCGTAATAACTGGTTCTAATATTAGTGATGACAACCATCTCTCTACCTGTAGAAGTTCTTGCACCAAATTTCGACAAGAACTCCATCAAGCCTCGAGACACTGCTCACAGGGTTCAGAGTCATCGTTGGTCTTGGTATTCGACCGTTTTGGGTACCTCTCTTGATCGTGACCGACTCCAATAAGTCTGTTAGCTGAAATGATAAACTCCCCGACGGTGCAAGATTACTTTTCCTGCCGAACAACCTTCCTTTCTAATGCTCATTCAACAAGATCTTCTAATTTACACAAAAACCACGACTTCCGTCATCGTTTGAGGCGTCTTTCACAATTTCGAGCCAAACTTTTTTACTTGAATCACCATCTCAACCAAATCTATCTCAATTTGCTTGTCGGATTGCGCTCTATTTCGGGAGTAGCACTTTTCATCAATTGCACGACTTTCATTCGTAATGTTAGTCAACTCAAAGATACAGATCAGATCCAATTAGTGGGAGTTTCCGCAAGATTTTCTTGCGAAAGAAATTCCATCAGCACTTAGGCTGTTAACCGATCACTCTATTTCTATTTGACCGGTCGATCTGCTTTTATGGCAAAGTACTAGCCATCAACGTGATTTTGTTTATAACCCAAACGGAAGTGCACAATTTCAAAACCTGTCAGATGTTTGGAGGGAAAATCCGCTCACAGACTTCTGAAATTACTTCAAAACCATCGAGCTACTTGGTTTTCTCACTAAACAAATGTCCACTTCATTATTTCATGACCTGATTTTGTGCGCCTGTCTCTCTGGCAATGACATCCCATTTATTTAGCATTGAACTACAACCTCTAAAGTAAAGGGGTTCATTGCAATCAGCCGGCCACACGAGTAGTTTTGCTTTCAAATTGGAATTCTAGTGAGTAGATCTCTCTTTGTAGGTTGGTAAACGTTTCGACTATCCATCAAGGTAAACCAATCGTAATGTTGGGCAATCAAACTAAATGGCTTCAGCTAATGGATTTGACGAAGTAACAGTCTGAATTAAAGCCAAGCTTAAAATCATGATCTTTTATCTGTAATAGAAATCAATCAAGTGTATTGAATTATTATCTAATTGATTGGGGCTTTAGCTGCATTCGAGAAAGGAGCGATTCCCGTTCAGAGAAACGAAGTGGAAACAGTTTGCCTTTAGAGTAAAGTTTCCAGTAGACGACAACAGGTCTTTGCATGTACTATCGGCATCAAGGTAACTTAACGGAAGCTTGCTGGCCAATTGAGATGAGGATGCTGAAGAGTTGAAACAGGACAACGACGCCTGCCGCTGTGCTGGTCAAACTGATTTATTTTGCCCCAGGCAATTTGAGCCTTGATTGCGAGATTACCTGGCGTGGTCTTTAGGGTCAACTTCGTCAGTTTGCGATTTACAGCTGCCAATATTTGCACTATCAACTCGATACCCGGCGAGCCAACTAGCAAACAAACCTTATCGGCCAACTCAAATCGATTGAGACTGTCATTATGCTGATCAGTAAAAGCTAAGGAGTTTCGCAGCTCTTTCAACCTCGAGAGATCCGAGTCTTGAACCTTTGAGTTCCAATCCAAAACTGGCGATACCTACACAGGTCCCGATGGCAGCTACGGCGGTGGCAGATCACACTTTTCGTCTTATTGCCACTTGTTACATGCTTTAGCAACCACTTGTAGCCAACTCGAGCTGGCCGCTCGATGTCAGCTGCCTCTCTCTCTCTCTCTCGCTGCTTGCTGATATCCCTGTTGTGCCTTGATACCTGGCCAATCAAGGCGGCGAGAGAGTGGATATGTAACCGATCAGCGTTGTCCGTGTGTCGATGGCGCCTCAGGGAATCCAGCTGAAAAGTGGCAGCAACCGATTGGTCGATGCGCACGACACGAAAATGATGTATGATACTCTTTACTAGGAAATTATTTGCTCAAAAATGTGGCCACTGTGGCAAAACTTACACTAAAGGCTTCTACTAACTTCAGATATAGTGACTACGGTATCAATTCAATTTCATCATGGAACCTGCTGTTGGTTTATCTCAGCCTATTGGTGTTAAAACAACAAGTGGTTCCAAATTCAAGGCAGCAGCGGCAACAACAACAACAGGTCGCGCCCTTCAATGTAACAGTAGACCGTTTAATTTTCTCTACAAGCCCAAAGGTTAGACACTGATGGTGTTAGAATGACACTACCACTGCATCTAGTACAACCCCTCTTAGGGCGCCACCTAGATCATTAAAAATGCCGAGGGCTAGATGATGCGGCAGCGTAACTTTGGCACTCTCCTGCAGATTTGCGGCAACAGGTTGCCTAACCTGCGGATGCTGCCGCTGCTGGTCGCGGCAGTAGCCTTCTCTCTCTTTCCCTGATCGACAAATGCCCATTTATCCATGAGTAGGCTGTGTGAACTGCCCCGCTAAGATAAAGGCCTTTTATCTCTGTTACCTCGTTGTTAGGTCTTGAGATTGCAAATAACATTAGCTGCGCATCCATAACTAACAGAGGCAAGGTGGGAGAGATACAGAGGAAATTGCACTCCAGTTTTAAGGGATTAGCCAGCTGAAGTTCGAGGGAAAATTTATGATTTTGAATATCATTTCGTGCAATTATCTACATAAGCAGCAACAATAACCAGATGCTTTGCCTCACTGGTTGAAGAAGGCAACTTATAAAGTTTATTTACTTATATTGTGCTCTCTTATAAATAATCGCATTGATGGTGCTGCTGGTGGTAATGGCGGATTTCTCCTGAAATGTCTTCGTTATTTTCCTTGGCTGAAAGGTACCAAGGAAGTTGCGAGAATTGGTAAGGTCAGTGTCCAAGCATTATCAACGGTTTTGTTCTCGCCTTACTTGTTGCTATGACACTCTAATTGCTCTAAAGTCTTGGCGTTGGTTACTGTTTTCAGTGCTGCTGCTACAGCCGCCACGGTTTGTGCAAAGGTAAAGGTGATGGGTGGGGTAAATAAGTGCCATTACAAAGATCACTTGTTGTTGCCACACTAATCTCTAAACGTTTATGCTATCGCCCCTCCTCAAAACTAGCATTTCCAGAACGGGATACTTCAGTATACACTCAACGGCCCGCTTGTGAGTTACAAGGGTGAAGTCGTGACCGTTACATTGAAGTATCCGATCGCCTGGTACGAGGCCGGCTCGTGCTCCTGCCCCATTAGGGTCAATTTTGGTTATATACACTCCAGCTTCTGTAAATTGTTGCGGAGATTTAGTGTGATCTTGGTCAATTCCGCCGGCAATTGAGAAGCCAGACTTGAGGACTTCAACGCCTTGGTTGGTGTCCCAAACTGGCAGCTTGGTTACGGTGACACTAATACTCAAGCATTGGAATTCATCACCCGGTTCATAGCCATTCATTCTGTTGATGTTGTGATTGTTTCAAGAGTCTCCAGCTTATATCTTCAGATTTGCAGCTTAAGATTTGAAGTTCCTGTCTCAAGGGTAAATACAATTTCCAAAAAAAGCTCCTCGACTAAACAATAAGATTATCTCATTATGAATCCGAAATGAACCCCTATTACCTCTGTTCAGATTGAATTAGCTAATGCAAAACTGCTATTTCTCTTGCGAATATTGTTGTCGTGCTATGTTAGGCTATAAAAATATAATAATTTGAGATCAGAGATTGAAAGAGTTGGTTCAGAAGTTGTAACTTGAATGAGCAACTTAAATTTGAATGATCATGGTGTCACTTGATACCGCTGCCATTTCATCTCTCTTGCTTGCGGGTATCATCACGCGCGAGATGAACGGACCGACAAGCAAACAAAGTCATGGTACTACGGAAATTCCATGGCACCCGACGGCAAAACAAGAGCAAATTTCAAGCATTATAGCAATGGAATTACAGTAGTATTAGAATTTACATTCGAAACAACAACACAAACAACAACCGCAACCATAACAAACGCATAAACTGTATCACCGCCAACGCGAACGAGGACCACTTGTTGGATTCCACGTTTGCAGATTGCAATGCACAAGTTCGACTTTGTAAGTGTAATCACATTTCTAACAACTAGAACTTCGCAAAACTAACAAACGATATGTTGTCATTCGTCTTGGGTCTTAGTTTTAATAGTTCCACTTAAATCTTGGACATGATTGAAGAAGGTTGTTGCAACAAGTAATGGGAAAACTATACTAGCATCACAGTTTACCTTCACAGATCTTGCGTCGGATCTCACTTTACCCCAGGACACTGCCTCGTCCGGTTCGGCCCCCGAGTCGCTGCCATCATATTCGGCCGCAGTATTTATGAAAACCGTGTAATTAGCTCCATTTCTCATCAGATTAGCATTCATGGTGTGGTGTTTGGATACTCCGCCGCCCAATATAATGGCACCGGTTTTGCTGTTCTCAGTGTTGTGTGCAAAAGTATTGATCCTCCTGATGTCGGAAACAATATCCAATATCAAACCTGGTGACTTAAAAGTGTGAAAGTGTAGCATATCACCTAACGAACCATCGGTTATGGCTGGACAAAATATAGGAATCTTATTCTTGGCTGCCCAATAGCAAACTGAACTCTCGTGATTCACTTCTATTCCCAATCTTTCAATCAGTTTTGATGGTGACCAAACAAGACATTCATTGCTCGCCTTCTGTTCTTCCAACATCTTATCTAATATTGGAATGAGCCAATCTTCAAATTTACAATAGTTGTCGTTGGGCACAAGTAGATTACCTATCCTATTGATTCCGTTCTCGCGCAAGTTTGCACCTGAAAGTCTGAAGTTGCCAATGAAAGTATTGGCATCCGTTTGCGGACCTGTGTCCATTCTGAGGCACTTAATTAAATCTTCTTCAATACCACCAGCTGTAGTAACAAGGCAATCAACCAACTTGTGCTTTACAAGGAATTTGATGTGCTCTCTTATGCCACTTGAGATCATGTTTGAGGTGTAGGCCAGGAAGATGGTGCAACCTGTTCGAGGCCTTATAAACTCATCCTCGATACTCATGTCAGGCGTGAACGGTTTCTTACGCTCCTCTAACATTAAGTTGACTATATCAACTGCGGTACCATAGTTAGTAGCCTGGAATCCAGTGGTGGCTAAACTTGCCAGTAACCTTTGAAAGTCCAATTTTGGATTGCCTCTATCGTCCTCGAATGTGTAGCCTTCAACTCGCTTGAGATTGGCGCAATAATCTTTTGAACTAACTTTAAGCACAGCTTCGGCTGTTCCTTGAGGTACCTCTTGATTGGACGACATGTTTTCTTGCAATATACAGCCACCAATGAAAATAGATCCTAATAATGAGGTTCTAAATACTAGAGACAGGTGAACCTCAAGAGTTCAGCGCGAGTTTGATCCTCACCACATGGCCTCTGCTCGTACTTGTGTTGTTTTGAACGACGCACCACCACGCGGCTTACAGCAGCGATCAAAATATCACAGAGATTTGGTCTGTCTACAGAGACTTTGCTGTTTGCAAGCTGCTTTACCGAAGCTGAAGGGGGCAAGGACACGGCAAAAACACACCAAACTCTATGTGTTTACTAGACCTCTTTTCGATACATCTATTGCCACCATCTTAATCTAAATTCGTATTGATACTTTAAAATTTAAATTCACCTTTACAATACTTGAAACTCACATTTAAGAAACAAACAAGATGGCGATGAGAATATTAACTTCACGCTTGCTGACCGGATCGTCTAACATCCCAATGCGAGTTGGCGTTACCTCGAGTACCCCAATGTCAACAAAATCTACCTCGGGCAACAAGGGTCTAGCCAAGTTGGACAAACCCATTGTTAGGAGGGAATCGCTTAGATCTAAGCTAGCATCCATCTTTGGTGGTAAGGTCGATGCCGCCGATCCAAATGCCGAGCCCATTGATGCTAAAGACCTCAGGTGGGCCGATATTACTGAGCACGCCACCGGTGAGTCGAAGTTGTTTTTGTTAGCCTACGAGAACGGAGTCCTCGATCCATATTGCAATTTGCCCGTCGAGCGAAAAGGTCGAGGCACCAAGGACAACCCAGTTCCCATTGAGTCATTCTACAATGAGCGTGCTGTTGCTTGTGTTTGTGAATCAACCCAAAGTTATGTGAAATACACCATCCTAAACAAGGGAGAGCCCAAGCGTTGCGCCTGTGGCCATTGGATGGAGCTAGTCGATGCGCCAAAGTTTTGGCTCAAAATCCCCAAGGAGGACTTGGTTACAATTCCCTACTTTGCCGAGCTCGAGGCCGAGGGAAAATTGGACAAGATCTTGGCGGGTGAAGATGAGGAGCACCATGCTCACGGCGGCCACTAGATGGTGTCTCATCGTGAACGATGGTTTTGAATGTTAATGTGTCATTGTCGTCGACACCGTCGTCAATAAAACCCCGATTAGGCTAACCCAATTATTATTATTATATCATCACCTTAGTTGCTACCGTATCAGCAGAAGAATAACATTGGAACATTCTCTCGAAGATAGACCAATGCAGTCTAGTAGATGAATGGAGAAGAGTCACAAATCGCAACACAAGATCAGTTGCTTGGTCATCTCACGGCAACTACGAATGAGGAGGATACCACTTCGACTATTATTATGCGACTTGTTTGTTTAAAAAAATGTTATCATCTCATAACAGAGGAGAACGAGAGAAGGAGGAATGAATAAATTTATTAATTCATGGAAAATAACAACCATTATTCTAATATTAGCCTTTTGACATAATCCTCTTGCTGCTGATATTTCCACACCACCTTTGGCGCTGACCTCTTCAGTTGGCCATCCCAGTTTAAATCCACCAAGCCACCTACCTTTGCTATCTCTGCCTTGACTCTATTTGCAAACTCCGCTGGCGACTCGTCAGCGATTCGGTCCATTGGCGGCAGATACCAGACGTCACACTTGATGGCCCACGAGGACATCATCAGGAGAAGGTATTGGAGGTATCCGTGTTTGGAGCTATTCCAAAATGGATCCCCAAACCGATTGTCGTACTTGATGGCAACGGGACAAACGCGGTCCGTTGTCTCGAAGGCTCCCTTACGGAAGAGCATAACGGCAGAGTTGTTGATACAGGTCCCTTCAGGGAAAATGAGTACAGGTAAATTGTGTTTGCCGCTAACATGCTCCTTAAGTCGTTGCGTAACCAGCTGCCTATCTCTTATCTCGCCTCGATCAAACCAAACATGATTTGTTCCAGAGGATAGAGCTTGCTCTAGAATGCCCAACAACCCGCCGTGCCTTTGTCCTATTAAGGCGTAGCAATTATCACAGGCCAACAGGACAGCATCAATGGGTGAGGTATGATTTGCAACGCAAATGTCACCTTTTCTAGCTCGATATTGGCGATTGTGAAACTTCAAACGCGACGTTATGCCACAGGCTAACATTCGCATGGACATTAGACTAAACAAGCGATAGGGTTTGTCTCGCCATCTTGCGGGTATTAGTCTTATTAGAGTCATTGTGCAAACCAACCAAAGGAAACCAACGACAGTGAACATAATCCTCATGGGCAGTAGGATTATGTAACGAATTAGAACGCCAAAGAGCCAATATAAACCCAACGCGCGCGACATAAATTGATAATTTTTGCCCGTGTTTCTCGTTAGCAAATTCCAACTCTTGAGCTCCTCAGTCGTGAATCTCTTTGTAACCTCATCGTCGATGATGGCAGAGATTCCTCTGACTACAAATTTGCTTGCGTCCATCAGATGAAACTCGTGCTTTGGGTTATGAATTGACTGCTCCCCGTTGCCACCTAAATCATTGACTCCATCCTCGAACTCATCATCGTCCAACAGGAATATAGGTGGCCCATCGGGGGTTGAGATTCTCCTATTCGGTGTCTTAGTAGCAGCAGCGGCAGCAGTAGGCGACATCGAACTATTGGTTCTGATTGGTCTCTTGATTTCCGTCAACTCATCTTGCTCGTCGTCGTCGCCGTCTTGGTTGTTATCACTTTTGTTAGCAAGCACCGGAGACGAGTCTCGATTAGAGTTTCGTCTCTTGCGCAAGACACCTGACTGCTCCTGTTCGCATTTGTATCCATCACAATCAAATGAAGAAGATACAGGTGAGATTGCCGACAACGTAGTGGGCCTTTTGGGTGAAGTTGGAGGCGTTTCTTCGTTAAATTGATTGGTGGGATGTAATTTATGTCTACTTTCAACCTTCTCCTTTATCCTCCTTTGGCCAAACTCAAAGACCAACTCCAACAATCGCAAATACTGGCAGCTAATTCCAAATTCAAAGCCAAATGCTGTGGCCAGCAGTCTAATTACGGTCCAGATTGCGCAACATTTAACCACAAAATTAATTCCTATCAGGTCAAGTTGCATCGCAAGCATCTTGTGTTAAAGCTGATACTGAGCTGCTTTGTGTAGCTATCGCTTAACGCTGCTACACATGGACATATGCAAATTTGCTGGCGGCGCTCTTTGGTTGTCCAGCGCTGCCACTACAACTACAATAGTTTACTTTTCGGTGGCTTTTGTTGTTGGTGTTGTTAGTGTTGCATAAGAATTGATTGTTGTGCTTTGCTTCTCGCCAGCATGACGGTGAAATGATGAAGTCGAGTCTATTCAGCTATCAACATAACACAAGCGAGCAAGCGAGTTGAGCATCGTGGTCTCGGTGGCGGTAGCCGTGGGGCTAACCAACGACGCCGACGGCGACGTTGGTGGGGCCTGAGGCCCGGAGGAATGGGATCATTTTGTATTTTGCCGCCATGGCATCAGTGTTTGCCAACACAAAGTTGGCCATCAGTCTTGGGCTAGCTGGAGTTCAGTTAGATCGATCGACACTGTGATGACAGGAGCAGTTGGCTTCAATGATCATATCGTATCGAGAGCAATAATGTCGCACGATATTCCCGCCCGACGCGCTATGACACATTGTGTGTGTGACAAACACACACAAACAGAGTGAGAGGGAGGCGAATGGGAAATTGAGCGTGAGAGAGTGAGAGTGAGGAGCGCGCGTGGGTGCCAAATTAAACTTGTGGTCGTCGTCGTGGTCAATTGTCATCTCATTTCAGCTCAATCTCTTTCAACTCTGAACCCTCAAATCCCGACTGCGAAATTCTCGCATGGTTTAGTATGCGTTTTGTGTGCTGTGCATTGTATGTTTGTTCAAAATTTCTTCGGACGCAAATAGTGCGTCTAGTGCGGCGCTCAAGCGGCAGTCGTGGTACCGCACCAAGTAATGGAGGCAGCGGGATCAGCGGATGAATCCGCTAGCTCCGCTGAGGTCCGCTGCAGACGGGTTGCGTTGGAGGAGCCGCCGCTTCGAGGCCGAAAGCGGGATGCGCACATGTACAGTCTCAAGTTGAATAATCGTATATGCGTAGCCACTAGCATATAAACGCCCACACTGGCAGGTCCTATGCTACGCTACACAGTCCTGCACACTGTTTATATTGAAGTGTAGACTTTCAATAGGAGAAAAGTTGGAACATTGTCGCTAGTGACACTTTTACTGCTACGTGTGTGCTGTACTGTGCAGTTCGGTGCACTGCACTTCTCTGGCAAGTCAAAAAGTTTACTCTGCTGCGTGCATACTTTCCCTCTAACCTACAACTTTGGTGCAAAGTTTTTAAAATTAAACTTGAGACAATCGCTCATTTGAATTGACAATTTTATGACTTGATCGCGCGGAACTCTCTCACTTTGGTTAGGGCGCCGAGCGGTCAAGTCTAGTGGGCCGGAGAAAAGTGGATTAGGCGCACAAAGTTTATACACGGGATTAAATGTTCTTTTTGTCGACTGTGGTGGTGGCGGCGGCGGCGGCGGCGGCGGCGGCGGCGGCGGCGGCGGCGGCGGCGGTGTCGGTGTTGTCGCCACCATCGCCGCGTCAGCACCAGATGTGTCTTGTCGGCGTGTCAGTCGAGTCCAGAGTGTAGAGTAAGTGAGCGTCGTTTGAGTCGTTGAAACTCGAGCGGCCACTTGACTGCAAGCGAAGCTACAACAACAACAACTTTCTTTTAATCGTCTTACACTTGCCAACTGTGAGTAAAGTAAAGTTATAAGCAAAGCGAAATCATCGTACACTTTGCCCAAATCCATCTAACTGGCCAAGTTTCAAATTCCCGTGACCGTGTGGCGCTACGCTCCAGAGAAGCTACTTTTTGACCGGTTGTTATTATTATTACTATAACTATTACTATTATTATCACCGAGATGTATAATGCGCGCTCACATCTGGCGCGACAACAAACTTCCACTTGTCGCGCTCATCTGGTCGCTGCCGCTGCAACTTGGTGCATGTTGTTGTTGTTGGAGCCAGAATCGCGCAGCCATGCGTCGCGATTTCAATGGTGCGCTCGCCTGCACTTCGAGCGCAGTTAGTGTTTTGGTTGTACTTGGTGGCCGCTTTGGTAGGCTTGTGATAATACTTTTAGCTGCACCAAGATCCGCTCCGTCTTCCTCCGAAACGTAGGTCTTGAATTGGCGGATGCAGCAGTCTTAGTGGACACAAACGGGCAGGCGGGCGCCTAATCGGTATGCAGCGGCAGCGCAGTCTAATGCGGTTGCGCCGCCGCGAGGGCTCCGTCCGCGACGCAAATCCCTGCTGCTTTCCCCCCGATTCGCCCCAGAAAACTGTGGTAAAATTGGGAATCTCGGTCCCAAATCGCGAGCGAGCTGCTGGCACACGCTGCCTCCCCTTCGCCCATCAAACGCACACACAAACAGCGCCACGGTCCTTGTAAAGGCAACGGCCGTAGCGCGCGGCGTTCAGGGCGCGGACCCTGAGGGAGTGAGAGTGGAGCGTTCACAGTGAAAGTTTTACTCTGAAGTGGGGACTCAACTAAACTGAATTGAAGTGGACTGAGTTGCTGCTGTCGCTGACGCCGCCGCTACTGATGCAGAAGTTCGTGTCCAGCGCTGAATCCATAACAAACCATAAAAGCAAACTTCTTCCGGTATTGTGCCTAGGCTACATAAACTTTTGTATCATTCGGCGCTTAGTTTTGGAGAGAAAAAAGAACGCAACCAAAGAAAGGAAATTAAACCAAAGATAAAACAAGAAGGAAAATAGAAAAAAGAAATGCATGTTGATCAGCAAAATTTAATCAATTTTTATTCTTATATGCAAAATGAAACAAACAGGAGGATATAGAGAAAAGTTGTACAACAAAGTGGACGTCGATGAAAAGATGGTGAGATTTAGAGCAGAAACAACCAGAAGAACGAAGAAACTTCCAACTTCAAATTTCCACCTCGAAACCCTAGCTTTTCTCTCTCTATTACTCCAACTAGCATTACACTATCCTATCCTCAAAACGGAAGCGCAATCGCTCGCCTCGCCAACAGAAGCTCAAGCTAGCAGAGAGAAAGCGCAGTCGGACCAAGCGGCCAACTTTGTGGCCTCCATCTTGCAGGCCCATCAGATCTCAGCTTGCGACGGCGAGCAACTGGAGCTCAGTTGCAACGATAATTATGCTCTCGATATAAACACAGTTGTGTATAGTGTTTTGAAGGAGACTCGGCGTTCGTCGTTTGCTAATGGCAATGAACAGCCGCCGCCAGCATCACCAAACTTTGGTGGCCAGAGTTTGCAGCAACCAAAACCAATTTGTGCCCCACTGCCAGTTGCTCAACAGAACGAGCAACAACAGCAAGAACAATTACATGGCAAAATTTCGAAACAGGAAGCTGGTTCTCCTGAGCGACAGGCAACGAATGCAACAATTATCAGCCAACATCAACTAGATAGTAGCGATGGCTTTTCCTCTTGTGATGCAAAGTCGGCGGACGAAAGTTCGGCGCGCGACCAGGCGACAGTTTTGTCCTTGGTGAAGAAATTGTGCCAATCCCAGAATAAGTGTACACTGGATCTGAGGTATCCGCTGATGATGGTAAATAATATTAGTTTGAATGCTGTCGGCGACAATAATAGTAGCGCTAGTTTTAGACCACCTGGTGATTATAACTCAACCAACGCAACTGTGACGTCCACAACTAATAGCAGCAACAACAATGATGCCACGATCAAAGGCAAAAATATCAACTCTAACAATGATCTCAACTGGCGCCTCGACTCCACAAAGTTGGCCAAGTTGATGGCCTCGGGTTCGTGTGCCCCAAACAGGAAGTTGCTTGAGATAGTGTACAAGTGTCGGCCGCAAAAGTTGGGCAGGCGGGCTGTTTGTCGGGGCCAACAGTTGGCCCTGGACTGTCCCATTGATCGGCAGTTGGTTATAACCTCTGGCGGCTATGGCGCCTCGCCTTCCGAAAAGAAACTCAATGATAAATGTTCCATTGACAACAGGCAAGCCTCTGTTGTGGTTCTGGCTCCCACAAATGATAATCCAAACTCCACCAGTTTGAGTGATGGTCTGGCAAAGCAAGCGTGCCAATCTAATAGAACTATGGACATTCTAATGCTTCAATGTAACTTCAAGCAAAATTGTCGTCTTGAAGTGAGTGCCAAAGTGTTCGGCGAAACCCATTGTCCAGCAAATCAACCTGAATATTTGATTTTGATATATGCTTGCATCCCAAGTGGCCAATTGAATCATAATCGAACGCGCGCTTTGGTTCAATCGCGTCAACTGTTGTTGTCCAACAATAACAATACAACAACTTTATCCTCTTCTTCTATGTTGTCCACGTTATCGAATAATACGCCAGCTAATATTATGGTGGCAAAGACTCAGCAAATTCTAACGCAGCCACCTGTGGTCGTATCTACTTCTACTAATAATTTAGACACAAGACAGCAACGAAATCAAAACTTGCCTGCGGTCAGCGAGCCGACGGCTGCGCCAACAGGTGGTGGTGGCGGCGGCGGCTCGTCAATCAATGAGCTCGCTGGTGGTGATACAAATGTATTTAACGACGAACAGCAACAGGATCAATTAATTAGTCCTCCCATGAGCTCAATAACTTCCCCTAATCACCATTCCAATGCTCAATTTGGGTTCTTGTCTAACATTGGCTATTTTTCCCGGCAAAACTCAACGCAAATCGCAAATCGCATCGCCACTGATCCCCAATTGGCCTCCACGGATCCCTCTCTATGGTCTCTCCCTCAGAGGCTCAAGTTTTTCTGGCTCTATTATAGACCAGAAATTTTGAGCTTCGCATTGTTATTGGTATCAACGTCGCTGTTGATTTTATTAGCTCGTGGTTGTTTCCGAATTTTGGGCTCGCCAAAGCGGAGCTCCATTCGATCTTCCATCAGCTCACACGGTTCCTCGTCGATCTCGAAAAGTGCCGGCGGATCCTCGACTGAATTAACCTCTTCCTCAAAGTCTTCCTATGGCGCAAATTGTTCCTCAACTGCCAATGCATACACCTGTCCAAATATGAACTACCCCCAACAATTGCGCAATCAGCAGCTACAGCAACAAAGTCATAATAACCACAACCAAAATAATGGTAACAACAGTAAGCAGCAGCATAACTCTTGCAGTGAGTCGTGTTTCTCTTTAGACGATTACCACTTTCTTGGCGACGGAGGTGGTAGTTTATCGGGAGCCACCACTACGGCAGGTAACTTTAACGCGAACAATAATGACAATGATCTATCCGCTGCCAACTCTCCGGGATACCATAGTAATAGTGGTCATAATAATAGTAATCGGTTGACTCCCATGGACAGTTTGCTTAATCGCCACCACCACCAACACCTCTGCCCTAGTAATACTAATGCTAGCGACTCTATTAAAAGTACCAGTGGAATGCAAATGGGTGGAAACAATATAAATCAGCTGACAAATCCCGGCTATTTAACAACGGGAAGCTACCACTCGAATTCGGGTGCGCGTCCTAAATTGTGGTCCTTATACAATAACGAGCAACGAGTTGTTGGCAATAATAATAATAATAATTTTAATAATCTCACTTATAAGCCTAAAACCTTGAATGCCGAGCAGTTGGCCTCGTCGCTAGGCGCGCAATGCGCCTCCCTTGGACACCAAACAATGCGAGCGACGAGAACTTTCCTTGGTTCCAACGATCAAAGATATCACCAGCAACAGCATCAGCACCAGCACCAAAATCAATACGGAGACCTCCACTTGGCTGCACTGCAAAATGATCTCCTGCCGACATCCATCAAACACTCGCCCCAACAACGAGCAACGCAACAAACAAACTCACGAGAGTTTGGAGGAGGAGGAGGCGGCGGAATCTCGGAGGCGGCGGACTATTTGCAAATTGCGCTTGGCGCCTCCGCTTTGCATGCTCAGCAGCAGCAGCAGCAGCAAAACCAATGGGCAAATCAGCAAACCCAAATGCAATTGTCGCAACTCCAATTGCAGCACGACAACAACAACAACAACCAGGCTGCCATTTTACAAGCACAGTGCGCCTATAACCCCTCCCAATACCAACACCATCAGCAACAATTACAACAGAGTCAACAAGTTGGCGCCAGTCTACCGGCGGCAACGGCGGCTCCGCTGCTACAGATTGTTGCGCCAACGCAAACGGCGGCAGCGGCCCAAAGTCACATTTGTCACCAATTCCAACTCGAAACGCCCCAAAACTCATTGCTCCCATCGATGACAGGCCAGAGCGCAAGCATAGCAGCACCGGCGGCAGCCACAAGCGCCGCGCAGCAAGTGATACAAGTAACTCCCGTGATATTCCAGTCGGCGGGGCATCAACAACAAGTCGCCGCCGGTGAGGCGCCACGAGCAACAAACAGCAACCAGTTGATTTGCGAGCCTCCGCCGGCCAATGGGATGCCCTCGCCTCCTCCGCCGCCCGAGCAGCAGCAGCAGCAGCAGCAAAGTGGCGCTAACTGTCGCGCGACTCCGTGACTTTGCGTGATCTGAACCCAACTCTGGTGGTTTAAAAAAACACGCAACTCTATCTCCCCCCACTGGACGGCTCCTTAGCCGTTGGTTTCCCTCTCATTCCTTTTGTTTGATTGACTGATCGATTGACTTTGAGTTGAACGCTCATTTCGAATTTGGAATCCTTGACGTTAGTTGTTGTGATCATCATCAACCTCATCACATTTTCACTTCATCACATTTGCAAAAAATTACACCAACTAGCAACATCAACTTGTCAAGGTAAATCAAATTGGAATTTATATCATCAAAATAAATCATCTATTTTTAAACAAGATCTCTTCAATAAACATCATCATCATCATCATCATCATTATTATCATGCATCACGATCAAAAAGTACTTAAAGAGAAGGCAGATATAGCAAGCAGATATCTGTACGCTTGCGGATTCTCAAGCACACAGGTAAATGGCCAGCGAATCGCCATCAACCAGCTCATAGAACCACCTCGTGGCTTGACCTGCGAAACGGAGGTATTCGTTGGCAAGCTACCTCGAGACCTTTTCGAAGACGAGCTCTTGCCAGTTATGAAGCGTGCTGGCCCAGTGTACAAGATAAGACTCATGATGGACTTCAGCGGCTCCAATCGTGGATTTGCCTATGTACAGTATGC
This sequence comes from Aculops lycopersici, assembly GCA_015350385.1. Lineage (NCBI taxonomy): Eukaryota > Metazoa > Arthropoda > Arachnida > Trombidiformes > Eriophyidae > Aculops > Aculops lycopersici. The sequence continues at coordinate 2,061,682 of WNKI01000004.1, read as the reverse complement.
GGTTCAATTGGGAGCCAGAAACGCCGTCTTATCGATGAATCCAGTCCAATTTCGGCCAAAGTCGCCACCAAGCGGCGTTCAGCCTTCATTCGACAACAGGAGACTCTTCTTCAGGGGAATCCCAGCGGGTATTGACGAGAGGGACATCCTAAGTAACCTGAGAGAAATTTGCGAGGACGTTATCGCGGTCGAGATGCTTGACCCCATGTCAATGGACCCAATGTACAAGCGGAATGCTATTATAACCTTCTCAAGTCACGAGGCCGCAACTCACGCTCGCCGTCTATTGATTCCCGGCGACTTAAAGATCGGCGGCGAGAAGATCATTGTTGACTGGGCAAAGCCGGAAGCAAGACAAAAGATTGAACCACAACGTTTGTACTATCCACTACCAGCCTGGGTGTAATGACATGATTTATTATTAAACAGTGTTACATTATGTTCGAGCTTATCGTCCTCGTAAAAGATTGCTTTGCTAAACTTGCTGTAACGGGTAAACCCTTGATGGCTTTCTGAATCAAGTTACTCTCTTGACGTTCCAATTTACTCTGCTCCTCCACATGATTCAATATATCGTTCATATTTGTCTCCAAAACCATTCCGCCCATCACTAGCTCGTTCAATATATGGTGCACCTTGTCAACATTGAATATGAGGTCAAGCTCGCAAACATTCTCGAAGCTCTTATCCAGAGTCTCGACAAAAACTTGAATCAAGTCAAGGATGCCTAGCTCGCTTTCCGACGAGTCAACACAGAAGACAAAGTATAGAGTGGCATAATGTCGGTAGATGATCTTGTAGTCCTCGTCACCGATTAACCTGAAGAAGTTTTATATGTTAAAAGATGTTTTTGGATAATTAGTAATCTAGATTGTAATGATCAAAAGCAAAACAAGATACTGGATAACAAACTTACGTTCCGCCCTCTAGGAAATTGCAAACATCATCGTCCCTCCGTGATACTAGTTGGAATGTTTCTCTGATGATCTGTTGTTGAGTATCTTCTACATAATGGTGGTAGAATTTGCAAAGCCTCGGCTTGCCATGGTTGTTGAAAACAAGTATTGCTTTGATCATTTTTGGTTATGTTTGTTGGAAGTTGCCCCCTTTAAAGCTCTCTATGTATTCGGTAAATCTCCTCCTATGCTATTTGGTGGCTACAAGATTAAAAGTGTAATTACAGATTGGTGCTATGATCAAATATTATATTATCAAGAAGTTAAAGTTTGCAGTCATAATTATTTTGATTGATCAAGCCAAAACATTATCCAACTTCCCAGCTGTTATTCGCTCGAATTTTTGTAAACACAAAGCCCAGCTAAGCCGGCTGAAGCTTCATTCGGGCGCTAGTTTCGGATTAGTGCAGGAGTCTATGGGATTTCATGAAAAAATATTAACGTTGGAGAAAGTCGCAAAAATTTATATAATTTCCCTACCGAAAACGCGTAAAAATCCAAATTGAGGTTTGCATCAGACCTGCGCGAAATAGAAGTAAAAGATTGTAACTCTAACCAAAACAATGTATTTCATAACATGATTATCATCCACCATCCTTATTGGTCGTACCTCTTAACTAAATGTGTTACTATCATTATATAACCTCAAGAAATCACTGCTCCACCCACAATAAATACCTCTAAGCAAATATTAGAAATGTCATTGTTTCCTTTAAATTGCACCATTGTACCCCGAGTGGGTCAATTTGTTTGCCCCCTGCCAGAGATAGATGCCGAAACGCAACAACCGGTCAATTGTACATTGGAGAATAGAGCACCAATCATTTGTAGACTAACAGAGAGATTGAAATGTTTGGAGACGACAGGTATAAATGATACTCATTTTGAAATGACACATGAATGCCAATATACTAGTGGCCACTCTTTTGAGACAACCTTACTATTAGCCGTATTTCTTGGCATGTTTGGAGCGGATAGATTCTATCTCGGCTACTATGCCATCGGTTTGCTCAAATTCTGCACCTTTGGCTTTATGTTAGTTGGCCAGTTAGTTGATGTCATATTGATAGTGACTCAGGTTCTCCGACCGGCCGATGGCTCATACTATGTGATAGACTATTTTGGCCCTCGCATGAATATTACCGGCTATACATGACGAGGGCTTAGATGAATATAGCATCAAATATTATATTTTAGATAGGTAGCCATATTTATAAACAAAAGAAAACTAGCGACCCAAAGCACAATTGAAATTGTTGGCGTTGATCTTCATCATCATCGGCAATAGCAGACTAGACTATAGCAAGTTCATCGATCAATTCATCGATATATAAATGAATCTATGGAATAATAAATTGTTATCGCCAACAAGGACAACATTTATTTGGCTCATCTCATCTCCTAATGCTAACTTTAACAATAACAAAAACTATATTACATCTCTAATGTACATTCTTGATTGATATAACCACTTTGATGCTGGCTAATTATTTTACTTGTAAGGTGATACTTAGTGTTTCTCTGTGGAAATACCAGATATATATATATCTGGTAGATTTGGTTTGAATCAACGTTATTATTTATGGCAATCTTTTTCGTCTTCGTGACTAGAACAATCATATAAACCATCACAGATCCTTGACCAAGATAGGCACTCGCCGCTAGAGCATCGGAACATATTACAAGTTTCGCCTTGACCCATTGGTATCAAGCCAGAGATTTCACTCATTGCTATTGGATTGTTGTTGTCTCCATTTTGGTTGCTAAAAGCAATTTGACTAGGCGGAGTTTTGGGATCTAGGATGTTTTTCGCATATGTGGTAGAGTTACATTCATGAGAGGGGAACAGGTGGTTGTTAGTTAGAGGAGTTGTTTGCTTGAGCACAGGTAGTCGCTTTCTAGTAATCCGATTAGATTTTCATGTAAACTTACTCATTGTATCGACAATCCTATCGATTTGACTTGATACTGCCTTAAATAGACGTCTACTTGTGGTTGCTTTGGTCTCGGGATTAGACTCACGTACTGAATTTTGCACACCAACAATAGTCCATCTAGATCTGTTTGTTTTTAGATTCGATTGGTTAGTCATTCTAGTTTTTCAAGATAGGCTCAAATAAAACTTAAACAATCGGAAGCTTACCTTAATCGGTTGGCTGTCTGAGATTGGCCACCGCCGCCGCTACCTGTCGAGCAAATCAAAACTTTAGTTATATCTTGTTGCATATCAGTTTGCGACGAAGTTGTAATCTCATCCACGCAAAGTGAATCCTTCGTGTCTTCGAATCCCTCTGAGCAACTCGAAGGGTTCAACAATCTCGCCTTCCTCAGTGCCAAGTCTTGATTGGGATTATTTGTATTGTCTAGATGCAATGAAGCCGTAACACAATCCGTAAACAGATTGTCCGAACCACTTGTTCTATTGCTATTTCCTGTTGTTGTCGATATCAATGGCAAGCAAACTGGCCTGTTCAATGGGCTAAACCGTACTGGTTTATCCAATTTCACCAACACAATCGGCGACGTCGAATCGCCTCGTCGTCCATTGCTGTAGCTAGAGTGCATCAAAATGCTCTCAACATTTCGTCTATTGCTCTCAATGGATTGGTAGTCGTAGTTTCCATATTGTTCATGACTAATTTCGGCCGTCCAACTCTCGCTTCGAGCTCGAGATTTAGTGTTGAAGCATCCACTCGGCGCTAGGAGCCAAGATTCGTCAATGAGGTAGCCGTGGCAAGCTAGTGAGTCTTGCCAAAACAGTTTGACCTGTGATTTTGTTTCGTTGTATTTTATGAGTGTTTGAGTCAGTGGACTGTGGATTTATCGTGTGTGTGTGTGTGTGTTTTTGTGTGTGTCTTAGATGGAAGCTAAGCCGACTACGCTAAAAAGATATCTCTTTACGTCGATGGACTTTTGCCTACATACTCCTAACATGTGAGTTAATCAAGTTTACTACATGAATCAAAAAAAATAAGCATCGACTAAGTTTATGTCAGGTAACTCACCAGCCAAGGAAAGTCGTTGATAACAACTCCACTCCTCTTGCGACCTGTTGATCTTTCGAAGTTGCTTGCACCATTAGAATTGCCGCTGCTTTGCTCCATTAAATTGAACGAGTCCTGACCGCAATCTGTTGTGATTCATTGTTATGGTTATAGTAATAATAATTTGTTAGTAAGTAATTGGAGCGGCTCAAGGGAGTTAAAGGTGAAGAAAATTACTGTGGCAAACTGATACTAACCGAAACTACCACACTTGACGAAGACCGTCCGCTGCGAGGGGCACTCGCGAGACGTCGAGACTTCAACCTCGTGATCCGAGTGTCCCGATTTGTATAATCCGAAAGTCATGTCGCTTCTATCATTATTATGATCATTATTGGATATTTTTCAATTACAGTTGGGTTTAGAATTAATTACATAAGACAAAAAGATAGACGAAGATTAGTAACTGGAGTCGTGATGTTGAGTTGAATTAAACTCCCACGCGCGCCCAGGACCTTGACCGGACTGTTCATTGTGGATTAAGTGTTTTTATCTAAGTGTGGTTGTGTCTAAGAATTAAACTTACCCCAAGCTAGAGCCACCAGCTGTTGCTCGATCTAAGCCACCAATTATGGATAATCGGTGGAACAATTTGGAACTTCTAATCAAGTTTGGCTCGTCGACCAATTTGTGATGATTAATCTTGACTGAGACAAGCCTGGAGAAGGATTGCAAACTGCAAGCGTACTGGCCAATTGCGTTGATCTGTCTAATCAATTCCTCCTGCTTCCTTTGGGCATCTACTAGTTGGCCTGAGTTCAAATTGGTCTTATTGTCGAGAAAGTAGTCGATGCACATGGGCGCCAGGGATCCCTTTCGGTTCAAGTAGATGATTCCCTCGCCATTGCTGAATGATAGCCGATGGCCGTTGTCTGTTTCCGCCGAATTAAGCGCAATTAACTTTGTATCGTGTTTCAATAGCGACACACAGTCCAACTCATCGCTTTCATCCTGACAGTCAATGTAATCGTCGCAAATTTGCGTGTCGTTTAAGCAGGTAAACTTATGGGTTAACTTTGACTTGCATCCATAGAATTGACACTGTCTATTAATCGTCGTTGGATGATTGCTGTTGTTGTTGTTGTTTCCATCAGCTTGCCGTGTATTTAGTCTATTACCAAACCGATCGAGTTCATTTGAGGGCGAGTCTAAGTGTCCATTGCCACTGATCCTACCTGTTGATATTAAAAGCTGATCCGCGTCTCTAATTCCTCCGACCGACTGAATGTTTGCAGTCAAGAGGTCGTCTGAATCCTCGCTGCCACTACCCAAATACAACTTCTTTCTCACCAGCAACTTGTCATTAGCCGAGCCCGCTACGAACGCAGGCAAAGTGGTCGCCGTCGTTACACCATCACCTGGTTGCGATCGCTCGGCTCGACCCGTCATTTCGCCTGTACTAGTTGCCTCCTGACTGCTCATTGTCGTTGGCATAGAAATCGATTCCAACGTTGTCGCTGGCTCAGCAAACGACTCGGCAAACGACGACATCAAAGGATTAATCATATCACCTGTCCCATCAATCGTCCTGATAGTTTCAAAGGCAAACGGACCGCGAGTTCTCTTCGGTTGCTGTGGGTTGTTACTTGAGCTTGGATTCAAATTCAAAATTGAATTCAAGTTCAAGTTTGTTGTTGTTGGACTGGTCCCATGCAAACTGCTCAGAACCAAAGGTGGCAATAGAGTTGAACCGCGGGTGTTGCCCTCAATCTTGTCCGTGGTAATCATGAAATCGTCGACGATTCGAGTGTTTGGATCCAAACTCGGACTTGGACTTGAGCTCGCAACTCGATTGTCTAAAGCCGACGAGCTAGTTGTCGAGGATGACGATGAGGAAAATGAAGACAAAGTCGACGACATGGATATTAAACTCGATGATGTTGATGACAAACCGTCGCTTGCATTCAGCGAGCCACTGTCTGAGTTCGAGTTAGCCTCCGGTTGCCGCATCCTCGATACGCGATGCGACTCAAACTCATTGTTGTTGTTGCCCGCTAATCGGTTGTTGGCTTGATTTTGATTGATTCCATTAGCTCGATAGGTGTTTGTCAGTTTGTTTTGTATCGTCCTATTGCCATTGTTCACCTGCTGGCCATTAACTCTCCTACTTTGATTCTGATTAGCTGATGATTGTGCTCGCGAGTTGTTCACAGAGCCAACTGGCTCGAAAATAACCGTCGACATGGCAAACGGCGACTGACTTCCCGCTTGACTAGTCGAGGGAACAGTAAGACCAACCGGAAGTCGTTCAGTTCCAATTATGAGCGACAAGTTGCTGCCGGCATCTGTGTTTGTTGGTTTTCTCGATTGAGTTGTGTCGTTATTATTGTTGCTACCTGTTGCTTGTTGGATTGGGCGCCACTGGTTGCTGAAATTCGAGGTTCCCGGACGATAAATTTGCGTAGTCAATTGGTTGGTTTGTGTGGCGTCATTATTTTGTCGTCGATTCTGGTCAATGGCCGACTCAATAGCTGGGATTGGACTGACAAGCAACGACGAGGTTGTCGTGATGTAGTCCAAGTTGATCGAATCCCTTGAATTCCCCTGATTATTTCCGTTGCCCGAATTGCTGCCAAACAATCGACTGGTCGACAAATTAGGCTGCGAGGTGGAGGAGCGCGTCAGCTCAATGGTTGTCGGTTGCGTTGGAATGATTGTAACCAAACGACTGCCATCTAACAGGTTGCTGTTGCTACCACTGCTGCCACTTGTCGATGGCGATCGATTACGCGATGACTGCTGCTGCTGCTGTTGTTTTTTCTGCAAGTTGACCGAAGAATCCTTGGCGAAAGTCCCGTTGGCTGCAGCCTGCAAGAAATTGTCCACAATTCTAATGGCCTTCTGGCTGTTGGCGCTCGTCGGTGTCGAGGCAATCGTTGAATTTGTTGTTACGTCATTCGTTGTCACTTTCTTAGCCTTCTGACTCTTCGGCTTGTTAAAGTTATTTCTCTGCTGCTTTTGTGGTTGTGGTTGTGGTTGTTGTTGTTGCTGCTGTTGCTGCTGCTGTTGCTGCTGCCGCTGCCTGCCACTTGAATCGCTCGGTTTCCGCTGCGACTTGTCGAGCTTTTGCTGCGAAGACCGACCACCTGTTTGTTGCGATTGCGGCGCTAGCCCCGAGCTCGTCGTCGTCGACGTCGTTTGGTTCGCACCGTTTAGAGACGTAAGCTGAGCCCCAACTATGTCGCGATTCAACAGAACACTCGACTCTTGCGCCGGACTCAAGGTGCTCGGCCGCGTGGTGCTGTGACCGCCGCGCAAATGTGGCGTTACTTTCATCAATCTCTGCTGACCACTTGTTGCCGCGGGCGTAGTTGCAACTGGCGAGATTGTTGGGCTCCCAGTTGAGGCTGACCCTTCAGTTGTGGAAACCTTTCGCCAATCCGGGGCGCTCACAGTTTGATTGGTCGTTTGAGTGTTGCCATTTCCATCGCCACCAATTGTCGTGGTTGTTATCACCAATCGTCTCGGTTGCTGTTCGCTTTTAGAGACATTTTTCTTCGAGCTACTACTCAGAGCATTTTCCCACAGATCTTGAATGGAAGCCTCGGAGTTGACTGGCTGCCGGCTGTTGGTCTGGCCATTAGTCGAACTCGAACTAATGTTGCTTGTGGAAAACTCGACCTTTTGGTAGGGAGCAACCATTTGCAAAACCAACGTCTCATTCACCTGTTGCTGTGGTCGGGGTGAGCTCGCCGTTGTCGTCGTTGTCGCCGTCGTCGTTGAGCGAGTAAAAGTTGACGGATTTTGGGTCGCCAAAGTTGACGGATTTGAGGTCGCCAAAGTTGACGATGACGACGACGACGACGGTGTCGCCGTTGAAACTGGCGGCCGCGAGGTCGAGCTGATCGATGTTGCAAATGGCGGCGCAAAAAGTGTTATGGCTGCGCTCGTCCTGTTGCTACTCGATGCATTGACAACCTCAAGGTTGTTATTATTACCTTGCCTTTGATTCTGATCCTGATTCTTTTGCAAATTTTGCAAGTTTATATTCTGACTCTGCAAAGGCTGACCGTTATTAAGCCGAATAACGTTTCCATTTGCCACCGCAACGTCCTTGAGAGTTTTGCGCTCATTTTGTTGCTGTTTTAGTAGGAATTCTTTTGAGGTTCTATTGCTTAGTGATTGTGACCAGGTGTCAGCTTGACTCTCAACTCGCAATCTACCGCTTAGTGGTAGGAGGTTGACTTTGTTTAAGTTAATAAGCAAATTTAAATAGGCAATAAGTCCAATGAAAAACATAAGGATTAATAGGATGAGCATTATAAATGATATTAGGAGACACTTTTTTGAGCAACAACTGCGAAAAAACGAGTTCATCCTTAGCGCCGAGGAGGCAAATAAACTTGATGAATTGAGTGACGAATCTGAGAATAATTGTGAATGGTAATGGTGTTGTAAATGATGGTGATGATGTAATTGTTGATGTTGCTGCTGTTGTTGTTGTTGTTGTTGTTGTTGTTGATGTTGATGGTGATGAGATGATGTGTGTTGTGAGTGGTGGTGATGGTGATGCGGATGGTGTTGTGCGTGTAGCGGGTTACTTGAAATTGGCAAGACACTTCCGCTTGTGCTTGCATCTTGCCTATGGTGTTGCTGCTGCTGCTGATCCGTTGCGTAATAGGCGCCCGGCTGGCCGCCGAGGTGGCCGCCACTTCCGGCCGACTGATGGAGATACATTTCATTAGCTATTAGCAGTTCTTGTTGCTGTTGATCATTAGCTTGATTGATGGCATTATGGAGTGCCATTTGTTGATTGTGATTATGAAGACGATGCGATAGAATTAGATCTGACACCTAAAATATTGTTTCCAACTGCCGAGGCAGGAGCGGAAAACATTGACTCTTCTACCATTCGATTCGCTACTTGGTTACGTTCCGATTGATTGATTGATTGATTGATTAGGATTTTAGATTGGATTGCGGTCGGTTGGTCAGTTATCATGGCTTGAGGTTGGTTTTAGTTTTGGTTTGTGAATGTTTAGTATGCTTTTTAATGTACATTATATTATGATTATCGCCATCGGCTCTCTCTCTCCCACTCTCTCTCACTATCTCTCCTCTCTCCCTCTCACTCTCACTCTCTCTCTCTCTCTCTCCCATTCTACAGGTAGTTGGTCAGCTTTCCCGAGCATGCGCACTGTAGATGCGAATCCATTGAGTGCGGCTGCGGGCTTTGTCACGCCCACCAAGCTTAGTTAGCCAGCCACCCGATCAACCGAATGACGACGTTAGATGCGTGTGGTCGCTCAGTATGAAAGCGCACAGTGCCAAGGTGACGGAGCCATAATACTTGCTGTTGCTCGGCCACAGTTTAGATCTGATGTGTGCAAAATGTTTGGGATTGTCTGCACCACTACACAACGAAACGAAACGGGACGAAATGAGGCGAGCCGAGCCGAGCCGAGCCGAGCAAAGCCAACGAGCGCAACCACCTGTCGAGTCGGTGGACAGCGCGCGCTGATTGGCTGCGGCGAGCGACCATCGCAATCGTGTGGCCAAGAGTTTCAAAATCGACAGGTTGACGAGAACTTCTAGTGGTCGACAACGACAACGACAACGACAGCGACGGCGACGGCGACGGCGACGGCGACGGCGACGGCGACGGCGACTACTCATCAGAGATCATGACTAAAACTACGAGGTTAGTTTCGTTTCGCTCCGCCATTCATCTTGGCATCCGAAGAGTTGACTTAAGTCCGAAGAGCAACATAAAAAGGAGAATGTTTTACTCTATTCGACCGCATCGATTGCCAGAAGTTTCTAGAAAAGACTGCCTTTAGTTTGTTAACTAGCCACTATCCCAACATCCGTTGGTTGAAAGGAGCGTAAAATCAACAGGCGGCCGGTGTTGCTGTTGGCGCCATGGCCGGCGCCGCCGCCAGAGCCGCCACAGTGGCTTAATCAGCAACAAGAGGGGAGAAGATGTTCAAGAAGAGAGGACTCTGCCACTTACACATCTTCAAACGGACGGGATAATCGAAACCACTATTCCCTCTGTAAGCTACAACTCTGCCGAGTTAGCTTGCGAGCGCCCTTTACCTGTTATTATGATAATCATTATTTTTTTTTAAAACTCACGATTACTACTCGAGTGCCAAGAGTAAACTTGAGTTGCTGTTGTTGTTGTTGTTCTTGTTCTTGGCTCGCTAAAAAGCGGGGAGAAGAAGATGGAGATGAAGTTGGAGTTTTAGTTTAGGTTTGAATTGGGGTTCGGGCTTGAGTTTTGGGCTAGAGAAGGGAAAGTTTTCTCGAATCATAGAGGAGATGGCCAGTGGAGGGTGAGAAGAGAAGAGTTTGTCACGTTTTAGGCGCGCGAGCTCAAGCGGAAGTAGCGCAGGAGGGTAGTTATGTTAACAGCCAGCTGAGCTGAGCTGCTTAAATTCAGCTCGGCTCACAAGGTGGTTGCCGTCTGAACTATGCACATGCCGATTTGAACCAAATTTGGCACAGATGATGTCTGTGCAAAAGATCAGATCCTAACAAGTTACCGTTTTTGCAAAGGAGAAGAGGTTGAAGAAGTTGAAAACCCTCTATGGAAACTCCCATAGAGAAGCGTGTTAAAAAACACTTTCGCGCGCTCCAAAGACTTCTATGGGGTTTTTATCGACTCTGATCTCAAAAAAGTTCGAAATTTTTTGGATCTCCGACCAAGCCTGACACTCCCAGGATGGCACAGGGATACTCTGTGCCGAATTCAATCCGGATCTGCGCTCAGGAGTTGCGGTAGTTAGCCTGCAAGCTCCCGGGAAATGAAAAGAATGGCTCCAACAAAACTAGCCAACCCACCGACCGGATGACGTTGTGTGTATGACTTTTCAAGGGTTGTGTAAAGGAGAAATTTGCGCGCCGTACAACAAAACGTTGCTTGCAATTGAGCAGAAAGTTGATTTGATTCATGCAAAGTGGCCCTAGTCGCTGGTGGTTGGGGTTGGCTCGCTGGCTTGCCAGTTAGTTAGCTGGCCGACAGGTAAGCGAGAGTTGTCTTGCTAACTATACCTTGGTTAGCAAGGTCGTTCAAATTCAAACGTCCATCTCTCATCGCGAGTTACATTAACTCCTGGCCCTGGACAAAACGAGACAAGAGACGAGAGACGAGAGACGAGGAGAGGAGAGGGGAGCAGAGGAGAAGACGAGTCGAGTTAGTTAGCAAGTTGAACTACATACAGTCAGTCGGTCTCTTGCACAAACTGGACATTAAAGTTGAGAACTTGGCAAATGAGTGTACTGATCCTTGAAAAGTGTAAAATCACCAACTTATCACTCTTCCACTTTCTTTCACTGTGACATCCCCTTGTCTCTGTTTGGCAAGCTAGCTAGCTAGCTAGCTAGCCTCCTTAAAAACATGTAAAACAAATCGACAACCAAAAGCACTAACGAGCGCACTTGCGTGTTTGTGACACCTGAACGATTTGAATAATTAGCAAGGCCCAAGTTAATCCTAAACATCAACTGGAGTTCACAAGCTCGTCGTTTTGTGTGTGCCTGTGTCTGTAATGCTTCAAAGGCGGACGCTAAATAGCAAGTGTCACCTGAGCAAGCGACAGTGGAGCAGAGCCGGCTAAAAGGCTTCTGTCTCGGTGTCCATCTGCATGCTTCCTCCTCTCAGCTTGCGGAACGGTAATCACCAGAGCAACCTCCTCTCGGCTTCCTTCTACTCGTCCCTTGAAGCCCCTTCCTCTCGCTCGCTCGCTCCCTGCAGGTAATGCAATCAACCGGCCAGACGGATATTGAGCGAGGGACAACATCATTACTTCGCAACCGCAAGCACAATCTTCCCCTCGTTTGTTGTTTAAATTACAACAACGCCACTCGCCAATCAAATGGATAGCGATGCCACGTGAGTGAAGTGAATGGGGGAGTTTGAGTGCGGAATTGCAAATTTTAAATTTAATGCCCAACGAATCGAGACTTTTACTCTCAGATTAGACAGCAATCGCATGAATCCACTGAAGCCAATGGGTTCAGGTGAGCATCAGATATCATTTTATTTTACTGCCATCAACCGTGCGGTTCACTATAATCATCGTAATCGCAAGTGTCATTGCAATGACCACTTGTTGTTGCCATTGCTGTTACCGATGCCGCCACTGCTGCCGTATTGTTACCTGTAGCTAGAATCTACAAGAGCTGCAAGCATAACTCCAAGTTTGCTAGCGAATGCGCCTCGCGGCCATCCACTCGCCTTGCCAGGCTGTTTGGCGAACTTTGCGGGCGACAAATGAAATCTAGGCGCCAACTCTTTGGTGGTGGTGGTGGTAGTTGTTCTTGGTTAAACTTTGGAGAGACGCTGAAACCTGTTGCCTCTCTTCCTTTCACTCTCTGCATTATGAAGCTCAACTTCCTATCTATTAACATTACACATTGGGATATCGAATTGAACTCTGTCTTTATTGTAAGTTGCTCACAGTTTTATATACGCGGTGCACACATTAAGTAACGGGATTGTTACCGCGCGAATGCAACATGCTCGTGGGCGTGTCTATGCCCGAAACCGCACACAGAGGGTTCGCATTAGCACACACATCCCCTAACATGCACTCTCTCCCTCCCTCTCTCTCTCTCTCTCTCTTATTAG
>WNKI01000004.1:1951876-2023163 GCA_015350385.1 Aculops lycopersici | reverse complement strand
GAGAGAGAGAGAGAAGCTTACCGAAGACGAGAACGATAAATAGCAAGACTCTCATTCGTTCGCCCGTTTCTGGGTGAGTGGTACAAAAAATAGACGACGACAACGAAACGAGGAAAGTCTCTGCTCCCATTGGGAAGCTCAGGGCTTTTAGCGAGCTTCTTTCGGCACGACAAAGTCTAGCCCAAAGGCAAAAGCGGACTTGAAAGGCGAGAGAAGCCCGAGAGATAGACAGAATCGGCGGCTTCCAAGAGTTTTCCTCGACATCCGGAGCTAGGTGCTTGGTAATCCGGCAAACTCTCTATCCCTTTTGCTCTTGTTCGAGTATATAACTGTCATACGCTTGTGCCAATTCTTGTAATCGGTCGCTCGCGTCAAATTCTGCTGCTCTCACTCTCATCTAGCGACAGGCAGCTAGCTAGCTTGCTAGCTAAGTAGTAGGAGTCGCGGTAGTACATTGAGAGAAGAGACTTGACGCCAAAACTATCTGAACTCGTGCGCTCGACGAGATGAACGACGAGCGGCACCGATAATCGGCCGGCAACGGCGGCTCTGGTAGCGCTCGTCGCCAACTCGCCGTTTCAGTTAGTTTTCTTAATTTACCTAAGCCACCCGAAGCAATCAGGTGGCTGCCAGGTAGGACACCGACAGACAGGTCAAATTAAGTGTTTTTTGTCCCTAGCAAACAACATGTGACCAACGCGAGCACTAGCGTCACATAGCACACCAATTGATGATTCAATTCGTATGCTTTAGTTCTATTAAACCTACCACTACAACCGCTACCTCGCCCCACTGCCACTCTCTCCTCCTCGCGCACTGTGTGTCTCTCTTCTTTCCTTTCGGCATTCCGATAATGGCTAATTCAACTAGACCCAAAGCAACGACAAACCACCGGACGTGCAACGCCAATTGGCATCCAGTTGCGTTGCATGAAACAAAAAGGGACCAGATTAGACCAAATCTAACGAGAGGAGGCGAGGAATAAATCCAACGAGAGGAGACGAGGAGAGACAAGCACCAGCGGAAGCACGTCGTCGGCGGCGGCGGCGCCGACGGCCACAACAGCAGCATCAGTTTGTTGTCAGTAACTCGGCGGCCAAGTTACCGGAATGTCGAGCTCGCAATGCAATTGGATCGGAATTGGGAAGTGAGCGAACCGGCGGTGGGTGGTGTTGCCCTTTCGCCGGTGGTTGCAGTTCGTTTCAACGTATTGGTTTTGGCAGTGGAGCCGACAGGAGAGAGCGAGAAGAAGACCCATTGTGTTAGCAGAAACCACAGCAACAGCAACAACTACAACTACAACTACAACTACAACTACAACTACAACTACAACTACAACTACAACTACAACAACAACAACAACTACATCCACCAACAAAGACACAGTAGCCTGTTGTCGTCACCAAAAGGAGGATTTGCCAACCGGAAGTTGGCCGGCCTTTTTCTCTTGTTCGCCCCGGCGGTTGTGTGTCTCGCCAAACAACACAAATTGCGTTGCTAGCTCGGCGACCGCGGCCACGGGTGCAGCGACGGCGGCAAACAAGTTGAAACTTTTTGACTTCCGCACCAAGCCGCGGAGAACCTAATAGGGGGATAGAGGGAGATGACAAAGTGAGTGAGCAGCCAGTGCGGTCGCTCGCTCTCATTTCTGTCGCACCGCGTTTGCTTTGAGTTTCTGAAGGCAAGTAACTCTCTACTTTTGTTCAAAAAGAACAATCGAATCTAAAGTAGCGACACCGATGGTCGCTTCTCTTGGCGACCTGCCACAAGCGTGAAGAAATCGAGAATGTTGAGTAAATTGAATCATCGGGATAGTGAGCTGGACTTGGATTCGGACACACAGACAAAGACTTGATTGCTAAAACACTTGGCACTCGGTTTTCGGTAGTGGGCGCGCGGTATCTTGTGTGGCCAGTAGTAAAGCGAGGCGAGCGCATAGCGATTTGAGCGACCCTATGAGCCTCATGCGCTCAAGGCGGCGCACGTGAGTTTGTTCGCAATTGCCGAGGATAAAACTCGCCAAGGCACACACAAGCAGAGCTTGGAAAAGAATAAGGCTGGACAAAAATTTGTCCATGTTTTCTCCCTCTGTCCCACTAACTCGACTCCTGATCTCGCTTTCTCTCTCTCTCTCTCTCTCTCTCTCTTCGTTTCTCTTGGTCCCGTTTCCTTCCGTGGTATTTGTGTGTTGTGAGACAAGTCTCATACATACAAACCACTACTACAAGTTCCACCGTTAATCTCATTAAGTCGACGAGCTTACGGTTTTGCATTGGCTACTGCAGCTGGACCACAACTGCAGTGGCTGCTACGACGACGACGACGATATGGAATCAAATAAGTGACAGCACAAACAGAAATCGCAATCTTGTCATTTCCTTGTCGAGTTGCTACTAAGCAGCAGCAGCAGCAGTAACACCAACAGAAGCAGTAAACCGGACAGAAGTGGCATGAGATTTAAGGACTTTAGCGGAAACAAAAGCAGCCAAAGCCACACGACGAGTGACGGCGACCAGAAATAGAATAGGCCACTTGAGATGGACGGCAACAAGCGTGTCAAGTGGCAGCCTATGCTTCTATTGTACTTTTATACAACAATGGGGCGCAAAATTCGAACTGCTGTCGGGTTAAGTTGCGTCGCATTGCATCGGATTGGATTGGATTGGAGAGTAGAGAAGATGGTGGAAGGAAATGAGAGATAAGCTGGCCACTATGCTAATGCTGGTTCGCCTTTGCTAACAATAGGTTTTGTAGATTGCGCGAACAAGGGGATAGTTCTTCCCTTTTGGCCAAATGGGAGGAGGAGCAAAGCGAGAGCAAAAATTAAATCCGACTTTCCCTCATCACTATGTTTGTATCCCAATTGAAACTCATTTCTCGCGCCTCTTAATATCATCACTATGCAGCCATTTTGCCACAAGCTGGCACTTTGTCGCATGTATTAAAGTGTAGTTTTTCTTCATACCAATGAATGCAAACGAGGTTCGAGAAAAAAGGAGGATAACCAAGACAAAAAACTTGGTTATCATGTCGCCAGGAACCAAGTGACCACCATTTTAGTGTAATAGAGATGGTGAACAGATTACACCACGACCAAAAGTATACCAACTCGGCGGGCCCAATGAAACTTTGAATCATGGCCATCACTTCGGTCTTCGTGGTCATCATCATCGCCATTGCCACACTTGCTAGTGTGAGCGTCATTATTATTCTTTGTTGCCTCCTTTCCATAGAGAAGAGATCGGCCAACTAGTGGCCTTTTGTCGACGGACGAAACGAGACGAACAGACGAGAGAAGGAAAGCAAAGCAGGGCAACAACCACCACCACTAATCATTAACTTGCGGGCGCGGGCGCTCGCTAGCTGAGGCTAATGATTCGCGGCGTCGGTGGCCGGAAGTGAGCTGGGCCTCCTCGCCTCAAGCTAGACTTTGAGCTCGAACGACTAGGGACGTGAGAGGTTAACCGGACGAGGGACTGGTAGCGGTGATGGTTGTTGTGGTTATGTTTGAGTTAGACTTGCAAAGGAGTCTTGTGTCTGTTTATTTTTGGCCGTTGTGCGAAGGTTATCTGCTATTTTGGCCGGACTTCCGGTTGCTACGTGTGTCCACAAGTCTAGTGTTAATAGAATGGAGGCGAGGCATAGTTGCTGACTGAGCCGAGAGTTGACCCTGAATGTGTGATGAATGCAGACGCCTCAAGACGCCGAAGATGACTGATCTTGACGATACGAGTTCCAAGTGTCGTCGTCGTCGTCTTCGTCGTAGTCTTCTTCTTTGAGATAGATGAATAGATAGACAGAGAGACAGATATAGGAATAGATATATGTATAGATAGATAGTGAGTAGACCGCTTGCCACATGTAATTAACCTGAACTCCAAGCCAGTAGATAAGTATATATATACAAACTTTTTTGACATTTCGCGTCTCATATCTTGAGGCTGCAATCTATCCTCTGGCGAAACCCCTACGCCGCTCATAATAATGTCAGCAAGTTCTAAACCATTATAGTAGTGCAAGAGCAGTAGAAACAACAACAACAAAAACAGCGACGACGACGACGACGCGATAGGCTCCAGACGTTGCCATAGGAGGCGAGATCTTGGACGTTATGCATACAGTTGCTTTGTGGAGCCCATGTATCCGGCTCGCACTCTATGTATTCATAGAGCTAGGTGGCCGGAATGCACCTGCAGTCGCGAGCGCTTCCGCTTTGGCTGGATGCTGAATGGTTGGTGGTAGTCTAACTGGTGTGTATCAAATATATTCAGCTCAGCTGTGTTTAGACGGGGCGCTCTTTTCCTTTGCCGTTGCCGGGCCAGTTGCTAGTCGTCGCCCCTGCCGTTGCATCGGTCCAAAGTTTTCAAGCACAACTCCCCAAAGTGCCAACTTTTCCAATAATCCAATCGATTACAGCCCGACCACCGCCACCACCACTACCATTGAAGCGAATTTTAAATGCCAAATAACGTGCAAACCACCGAGCTCAATTGAGCTTAAAAGGTGAGCCTCTCTCAAGGTTGCCACGTTTCCTTCTATTCAAATTTTCAAATTTTCAAATTTCTCCCACCTGTCTCTGCTAACAGGTAGGTGTCTAGAAGCGTTCCATTTTGGGCAGCACCTCACCTATTGTTGGCTCACAGATCGGATCCGTTTTTGTTGGTCGCATGATGCTGACGCTGATGTTGTGTGAGGCGAGCCGCTGGAGTGGACGGATCGATGACGACAACTCACACGATGCGCGCGTGTGTTGTGTGTGTTTGTGAATCGTTATTGGTATTGTATCAGAATTGGGCCTCTAGAATCAGATTCCAAATATCGAATCGAATCGAATCAACATCCCATAAAAACGGAGGAGGAGGAGGAGGAGGAGAAGCGAAGCAGCAAAATCACTTTTGCCTCGAGCTCAACCATCTGGTTTTTTCCTCACTCAAGACGAAAGCTGGTTAGTGGTTGCAGGTGAAGTTGCCACGTACCTGAGCATGAAAACATGGCGTAGAAAACAATAACTCAGAAGAAAGTGCAGTGCCGCGCAATGTAGCGGCACAAGAGGGAGGCAAACACCGCAACTTGTCAGCTCATTTCACTTAAGCAATGCAACTCTAGCGGGTAAACTACCACCACCAACAAACTGGCTTATCTTAGCCGAACTCTCGAGTTCAAGCGAGAGTCGGGCAAGCGTTTACTTCGTTCACCAGACGAAAGGAACTGGCGCCATCCGGTCACTTGGTGCGTTCGAGTATTAGACGGAAGTAAGAGAGTGGACAAGTAGGGGAGAGTTGGTCTCGAGTTCGCGCAGATTAGTTAGTGGCCGGCAAGTATATGGCAGCCGGTCATTCATGTCATAACTGCAACTATCGGCCGTCAATTGAACCGCCCGCCGCTAGTGGCTGCGACGAGCAATTGGTTGGCGGTGTCCAATCGCATGCAGGTGGCCTTGAACGACTCTCGGTCTTCTCAGTTGGCACCAGTGGTGTCGTGGTTGTTGTGTGACGCTCACGAGGGGAGTGAGCGCAAACGTCAGAGTTGGAGCCTACGTGGAAGTTCTATTCTATTATCGAGGGGGAGGGGGTAGTGGCAGCGGAGGTGGTAGCGGCCATAGCAGAAGCAGCTGGAGAGGGTGCTTGCCACCAACAACTGCGAGCGTCTGGCGGCAAATGGCTCGTGGTGCCGATCGCGCGGCTGGCCGGCAAGCTAGCTAGCTAGCGGAGTTGAGTAGTAGATGATGCACTCTCGGCATCATCTACCACTCAACTCAACGATTCTGCGGAAGTTCACACTCCGATTGGTGGCCACTCTTGATGAGAGCACCGGCCGCTCTGGCTAACTTGATTACTCTTCGAGCCGATCCGTTGCTGTGCTGGCCCACCGGCAAGTTAGCGGCAACGTCCAGCAAAACGTTCCATTGCCATTCAAAGAATAAAAGTCTTTTTCTCCTCTCTCGTCACCAGCAACAATGCGGTGGTCGCAACTCGAATCTCCAGCTAGCAGTCGACACATCCACAATCACACACACACACACACACACACACAAGCAACAATATCGCCAGCCAAGTCTTGCGTATGAAGTCCACTGATGGAACAAAGTCCAACTCGCATCTGAGGCGCCAGATCTTATCGCTTGTGCGTGAGATTGGCTGCAAAGTATACCAAGAGTAATGGACACTTAGAGTGAAGAAGATGGGAAGTGGCAAGGGAAGTTGTGTAGTAGTAGTAACCCGAAAGTAAACTAAACTAAAGGAGTGCTCCGGCACAGTAACAAAAGAACATCTTATCGTTCATGCCGACCTCTCAACGCTGATCGTTGCAAGTTTCACAATTCCTGCCAAACCAGCGGAGTTTCATGTCAACTTGACGACACTCAACACGCAAGTCAATGAGCAAGTCGACATACTTTGCGACCCACCAATCGGTCGGCCAACTGATTTCGAGCGCTTGCACCCCCCCCCCCCGCAAGTGTTTAGTGAGTGAGTGAGTGAGTGAGTAACTATGGCTTAGTACCAGGCGAATCCTAAGCACAACAAAATCTTACCTGAGGTTCTGGGTGCTGAAGTCAACGGGATAATCGCTAGTTGGTTGGCGAAATGCCGCGACGGAAGCGCGAGTAAAAGAGCAAGAGAAACGATGGAGACTTCTGGCACCGGAAGTGGTGGTAACACAAAGCAACTCATTGGAAATTCTGATGATGGATGGGCAACCACCTCGCTGGCTAACCTAAAGGCAGTAGGTTATTGTCCAGATGTCTCTCTAACTTTGACTCACTATAATGGACAATCAAGTGATCAATTGTGCACCTAGCGACTAGTTGATGCTCAGTCGGTTGTGGTGTCAGCTTGCTTTCACTCGAGAGCGAGGTTTAGTTTCAAAATTAGCATACTCTGTCTGCCTCAATTTGGAGAGTGAGAGAGAGCGTTGAAGTTAACATCACAGTTGGGGCGGACACTAAAAGTTAGATTGGCATGATATGTATGAATATATATATATATATAGTATCTCGCCAACTACAACAACAACCACAGCAACTTTATTCAATTTAGTCTCGCACTTTGCTTTGCTATCGAGTGAGTGACTAGCTCACTAAATACTGACCCACAATGATAACGACCAGCTGAAGCCATTGACACCAACTGTCGCTGCCGGCGTTATACTTAGCTGACCCAGTCGTTGGCACACCCGGCCGACGAACAAGCTCAGAGAGAGAGGCAGAGAGAGGATAATCGGTCGGTAGCGGCGGCTTTGGTGGCGCTCGTCGCCAACCAGCCGTTCGACTGCGTGGAACTCGCCGTTTCAGTTAGTTTTCTTAATTTACCTAAGCCACCAGAAGATATCAGGTAGTTGACAGGTAAGAGACCGACAGACAGGTCAAATTAAGTGTTTTTAGTTCCTAGCAAACAACATGTGACCAACGCGAGCACTAGCGTCACAGAGCATACCAATTGATGATTCAATTCGCATGCTTTAGTTAAACCTACCACTACCGCCGCCGCCACTACATTTCTTTCCTCCTTTCACACTGTGTGTCTCTCTTCTTTCCTCTCGGCATTCCGATGATGGCTAATTCAACTAGACCCAAAGCAACGACAAACCACCGGACGTGCAACGCCGATTGGCATGATGAAATAAACAGGGTTAGCCTAAATCTAACGAGAGGAGGCAAGCACCAGCGGAAGCACGTCGGCGGCGGCCACGGCAGCAGCATCAGTTTGTTGTCAGTAACTCGGCGGCCAAGTTACCGGAATGTCGAGCTCGCAATGCAATTGGATCGGAATTGGGAAGTGAGCGAACCGGCGGTGGGTGGTGTTGCCCTTTCGCCGATGGTTGCAGTTCGTTTCGACGTATTGGTTTTGGCAGTGAAGCCGACAAGAGAGAGAGCTAGAAGAAGACCCATTGTGTTAACAGAAACCACAGCATCAGCAACAACTACAAATACCACTACTACTACAACTACATCCACCAACAAAGACACAGTAGCCTGTTGTCGTCGCCAAAAGGAGGATTTGCCAACCGGAAGTTGGCCGGCCTTTTTCTCTTGTTCGCCCCGGCGGTTGTGTGTCTCGCCAAACAACACAAATTGCGTTGCTAGCTCGGCGACCGCGGCCACGGGTGCAGCGACGGCGGCAAACAAGTTGAAACTTTTTGACTTCCGCACCAAGCCGCGGAGAACCTAATAGGGGGATAGAGGGAGATGACAAAGTGAGTGAGCAGCCAGTGCGGTCGCTCGCTCTCATTTCTGTCGCACCGCGTTTGCTTTGAGTTTCTGAAGGCAAGTAACTCTCTACTTTTGTTCAAAAAGAACAATCGAATCTAAAGTAGCGACACCGATGGTCGCTTCTCTTGGCGACCTGCCACAAGCGTGAAGAAATCGAGAATGTTGAGTAAATTGAATCATCGGGATAGTGAGCTGGACTTGGATTCGGACACACAGACAAAGACTTGATTGCTAAAACACTTGGCACTCGGTTTTCGGTAGTGGGCGCGCGGTATCTTGTGTGGCCAGTAGTAAAGCGAGGCGAGCGCATAGCGATTTGAGCGACCCTATGAGCCTCATGCGCTCAAGGCGGCGCACGTGAGTTTGTTCGCAATTGCCGAGGATAAAACTCGCCAAGGCACACACAAGCAGAGCTTGGAAAAGAATAAGGCTGGACAAAAATTTGTCCATGTTTTCTCTCTCTGTCCCGCTAACTGGACTCTTAAGTAGTTAGTCAAGAGTGAAGGATTTTTAGCAAACATCCAGACTAGAAAGGAGACAAATAGAATGAATACTCACGTTTATATTTATATATATATTTCCCTTCAAAACCTTCGAGTTTCTCTTGCTACAGTTTCCGGTTCTAGTTGGTCGGTTGATAACAACCGGAAGCTCAGGAATCAACAACGAGATTTGTTCACTTTTATTGACTTGCACTATCAATTAACCTTCTTGCAATCATTTCATTTGAAATATGGTTATAATAATCATCTTACTTCTCTATTGGGGCCAACATTTTCTTTCAACGTCAAACTCTCACAGGATGTCGCTAGCTCGACAAACTTTAAACCTCTCTCTCTCTCTCTCTCTTCCTACAGTTACTGACAAAACAACCGCGCCAATTCAACATCTCGAGCTGGATTCGGGCATTATGGGCTAAGGCCAAGACTAAGCTAGTGGCAGGCGCCCCCAGGAGGAACCTTATCGTACATGCGCAGTTGGATTGTTATTCAATTCAATAATCGACTCGTGGATAGCCACTGGCGCCACCTGCTTTCCACTGTGGGGAGTTTTCAAATTTGGCGCGGCGCTTGCGCAGCAACGAGAATATTGCTGCACAAATCCTATGGTCAGTATCTGTCTTTGGAGTTTTTTATAAGTCAGATGATTTTTTCTATTCTGACATCATTTTGGCCAATTAGGTAATACAAAACTCTTTTTCTATTATATTGGGTTACCAATCCAATAGTATCAACATATAGATCCAATTATTATCTAAGAGTTTAAGGAACTGTCACTGTCGCCTAATCACCAGGTTTAATGTTATTGTAGATCATCAAACGATACAAATAAACATCAAAATGGACGCGAAGGATCAGGTAACGCTAAAGAAACAATTGGCCGACATGGACAAGACAAATTTGGATAACAAAGGGTTCTTTCATGCCAAATTAAGGACAGCCACACTAAGGAATGACTTTGAAGGGCAGGCAGTGTTGGTAAATTGTTTACTGAGATTATATCTACATCACAATCAGTATGACCAAGCAGCGAAATTGGTCTCAAAAATTATATTCCCAGAGTCGGCTTCCAATAATGAATGGGCTCGTTTTCTCTACTACCTCGGCAGGATCAAGGCAATCCAGTTGGAATACTCATCGGCCCACAAGAATCTTTTACAAGCCATTAGGAAGGCACCACAAAATGGTGCAATTGGCTTCAAGCAAACTGTACACAAATTAATGATTATCGTTGAATTACTCATGGGTGAGATTCCAGATAGAGGAATATTTAGACAGCCAACATTGAGAAGATCTTTGGCTCCATATTTTCAGTTAACTCAAGCGGTTCGTAGTCGTGACCTACAACGATTTGGTGTTGTTGTCGAAAACTATGGTCCCAAATTTCAAGCTGACAACACCTTCACTCTGGTCATTCGCTTGCGTCACAATATCATCAAAACCGGCCTACGTATGATTAATTTGTCCTACTCGAGAATCTACCTGGCCGATATTGCCAAGAAGCTCAACTCCGATGACAGCCAGGATGCCGAGTACATTGCGGCCAAAGCAATAAGGGACGGTGTAATTGAGGCCAAGATTAATCACGAGGGTGGTTTCTTGCAGTCAAAGGAAACAACGGACATCTATAACACACCCGAACCCCAAGCAGCGTTTCATCAGCGTATAGCCTTTTGCCTCGACATCTACAATCAATCGATCAAGGCAATGAGATTTAGGCTTAGGTCGTATCACGCCGACCCAGATGCAGCTAAAAAAGAGGAGATCGATGAGGATAAGATCATTGTTGAAGACGAAGAATTTGATAGTTGATCACATGCTCGGTATAATTGAAGTATAAATTTTTGTATGATAATAAACTTTACAGGTGTAAAAAATGTTTCTTACATTTCTTATTGCCAATACAACCACAATTATTCGTTGCTCACCTTCATCAAGCATGCGCTCGTTTTGAGACAAAATCACGATTATAGTGTAGCCTCTTTTGTGCAATGGAGTTTTCCACAGGACGAGCGAGTAGGAAAAAATTTGTTGCGCTCTCCGTGCCTCACACCTTCATTGTATCCTGCGGCCAGCGTGCGCTTCTCTTTTAGCCTGTGGCGCTCTCAATTTGGACTCTTGCTTCTGATCTCGTGTGGCTTTCATTTCAGTTTAAGAAACAACCAAGCAATTGTATTGAAATCTCTTTTTGGAACGTTTTCGGTAAGAAAGAGAAGTAGTCCATTTATCCCAGGGAGACGCAAAAAATACATTTCATCTTGTTGTATATTTATACATCACATTATATTTATATTTGTATCCATATAAACTCTTGATAATATTATTATATACATAGTTATAGTTGAACAAATCATATTTAGATCACAAAAACGCTAGAAAATGGAAACGGGCGCTCTCTTACTAAAGAAGCAATTGGCCGAGTTAAATAAGCATCCAGTTGAAGGCTTCTCAGCTGGATTAATACACGATAATGATATTTACAAATGGGAAGTTATGATTATAGGACCAGCGGATACTTTATATGAAGGCGGCTTCTTCAAGGCACATCTAGAATTCCCACGCGATTATCCAGTTAGGCCGCCCAAGATGAGATTTATGACTGACATTTGGCATCCAAATATTGGAAAGGATGGTCACGTTTGCATATCAATCCTACACGAGCCCGGAGACGATCAATTTGGATATGAGAAAGCCTCAGAAAGATGGTTGCCCGTCCACTCAGTTGAGACCATATTAATTAGTGTTATTTCAATGCTAGCCGATCCAAATGATCAATCGCCGGCTAATGTGGATGCAGCTAAGGAATGGCGAGAGAATTATCCTGAGTTCAAGAAAAAAGTTGCAATGTGTGTAAAGAAAAGTCAGGAAGACATTTGATATTAGACTATGTAAGAATAAGAATCTACCATGGAAGAGGAAGAGAAAATTGAAGGAAGGTGACAAAAACATTTACATCATCGCCACACCATTTGCGGCATGTACCCGACTGTATGAATTAAACCGCTTTGTTATTTTTCTTCCTAGTAGAGACGTAAATTTTATTATCCTCTACCTCAAAGTTTACATCTGAATGGGAAAAAAAACCTCCAGTTCCAGAAAAACTAATTTTCAACGTCTAGATTTAACTCAACTATTGTTGCACGAGATCCTTCATTGGCCTCTAATCGAACAGTTTTAGTTAATCAACATAGATTAGATCTCGCCCTTTAAGATTTCAGGCGTAAAGTAGCTAATTATAATTGTAGCGCCAGCACGACGGTAACTGGTCATTACCTCGTTGACTGCTCGCTTTAAATCCAAAACTCCAGCGTCACCTGCTGCCCTTAGCATCGAGTACTCGCCTGAAACTTGATACACTGCCACCTGATACTTGGGATGCGTCTCGCAAATGTCGCGCACAATGTCAAGGTAGGGGCCAGCCGGTTTAACCATCACAAAATCGGCGCCTTGCTCGATGTCCCTCTGGACAGCCTTCATTGCCATACCGCGTGAGCCAGGTGGAAGTTGATAGGCTCTCCGATCGCCAAATTGAGGGGCATTATTTGTCGCCTGTCTAAATGGCCCATAAAAGGCGGAGGCAAACTTTGCCGAGTAACTGAGTATGGCAACGTGTTTGAAGTTATGCTTGTTCAGTTCCTCCCTTATGGTTAAAATCCGTCCGTCCATCATATCGCTTGGCGCCACCACATTGCAGCCAGACTTTGCGTAAACCACCGAGAGCTTCGCTAAATACTGACAAGTTACCTTGTTCGAGATTGGAAATTGATTCAACGTTTCGCCTGGCCAAACAACCTTTTGTCGCTGATGGCTTGACGAGATGAAGTTAGTTCCGGTTCCACTTGGACCTCCGCCAAGCGAATGGTCCTCGTCGAATAGACAACAGTGGCCGGTGGTTGTGAAAGCACAAAGGCAAACGTCGCAAATTATCAGGAGTTGCGGGAATTGAGCTCGAAGTTTTGGTATCAATCGCAACAAAGGATTGTGCTCCTCTTTCAACGCCATTCCTTTGATCAACTTGACATCCTGGGTCCTTGATCCGGTGGATATCTTAGCTCTCGGAGTCTCGGGTGTGGT
Source organism: Aculops lycopersici (assembly GCA_015350385.1). NCBI lineage: Eukaryota > Metazoa > Arthropoda > Arachnida > Trombidiformes > Eriophyidae > Aculops > Aculops lycopersici. The sequence goes on along the minus strand of WNKI01000004.1, from coordinate 2,010,380 downwards.
CATCATTTCAACCTGCTCATCACTAGCCCCTTGGTCCGCAGCCAACAGGTGGTCCTCTTCCCCCTCGTTTTGGTTCAAGAATGGATTTTGCGAGTTCACCTGCGCAGGCGGAGTTTCTTCAACAGGTATCAGTCTCTCGCCGTCATCCGACGATATGGACTCGGACGAATGAGTTGAGTACCGATGCGAAGAGTTAGTATTCGTTGACGATGATAGAATTTCTTGATCTGAAGCGTCGTCGTCATCGTCGTTGTGGTTACGTATTCTAGCTGGAGTGTTGGCCTTCCTCAAGGATTCTCTGGCTGTGAATTTTAGCTGATCCGATTTGGTCATAACGGGAAACAATAGAACAGCTTGCAAGCTGTACTGCTCAACAAGTGGCTGCAAATACTTAATGGCTTCATTGCATCCATACCGAAAAACCCCCGGCATCGAGGGAATTTGTTCTCGGGAATCATCGTTGTTACCTATGAACATAGGCAGTACAAAATCGATGGCATGATTCACGTCATTTCTCTGGCTTTGCCATGACCTTAGAACTTCGTGAGATTGAGCTTGATGCAATGAGTGTTGTTTGTTCATCTTGGTCCTTCACTAGTATGATTCAATAGAAAGGAAGTGAAATAAATTCAAAAAATACTCTCAATATTAGTGTTTATATGTGGTGATGTCTTGAGATCGATTTAAAGTAATGTCATTAGATCGATGATTTGCACAAGAAAAATGCAAACTTGCCAATCCAATCAAGGCGACGAAAGTGATTGTTCCGCAAAAATTGCAAGCTCGGTTTTACTCCAATGGCCAAATCAACAATGTGGATTTGCAATCAATCCCCATTGGCGACCATAATTGTGATTAGCCAACATTACCGATTGATTGTTATCTCAACTAAAGCGGACACGACAATGGTGACGCCTAGATTAGATCGCAACTGAGACAAGAGCAACAGGAGTGTACTGTTGTTGCACAGAATCTTCTAATTACATCACCATCGACCACCAACCACCAACCACAATCATCATCATTCTACTCAATAAACCTCTTGAGCAATCAATGCAACAAAACCAGCAACATGCAACAAGTGATGAAGGTTTTCCATCTATCTATTAAATATATTCAACTTTATTACTAAATCCTCTTGAATCGCATCAATTGTCTAACTGTGCTGCGTTCAACAAGTTCTTGTTGGCCTTCAAAATCAACAATAGGCTCACATTACAATGGGCGCCTCGCCGTGTCCATTGACTCGCAGCGACGAGTCTGACTCATCGGATCCAAGATCTGGACTAAACTCGCTGCCATCGTCGCTACATACTGATGACCCCGAATCTGAGTCGGAGGATGACGAGGATGAAAGTAGCTCGCCGATTGGTTTGCGCAGGGGCGCTTGAATACAGCATCCGTTTTGTTGGATACAAACTTGAATTCTATTTTTAATTAATTCTTCTATCTTGGCTAAGGTTCCTCGTTGAGTCATCGCGATTCGCGAATCCCTAAGCTGCTCGATCAAATCTAATGGCGTTCTATTGGAATAATCGGCTTCATTACAATGTTGCTGTTGTAGGCTTAATATAAACTCAACTAGATTTGAATTATACCTTTGCACTGCCTTATGAAGTATTGTTTCGCCCGATTTACTATCTCTACAATTAACTTGTGCTCCGTATTTGCTAATGAGTATTTCTAATGTTTGTCTTCTATCATGAATGGCTGCCAAGTGTAAGCAAGTTTGCCCATCAAAATTGGCCATCTCCAATAGTTGTCTCAATGAACTATTGCTTCCTGATTCAGTGGTCTCGCCAACCTTTCTAACAAAATCTAAAATAACTATTACAATCTCATTGAATCCCTTCTCGCAAGCCTTGTGCAATGGTGAGTTACCTCTTCTATCTTGAATGTCATATTTGGCGCCTGATTGTAGCAAAAGCTCAACCATCTCTGGCCTGTTGGCCATGGTGGCCACATGCATTGGAGTGTGTAGCATATTATTTATGGCGTCCAGATGATTATAAACTGGACTAATGGCTACGCGTTTGATGAGATCTTTAACAATATCGACGGTGGACCCAACGACAGCCAGATGCAGAATGGTATCGCCGTCGTCGTCGCAATCTTGACTGAATGAATACTGAGAAGATGAAGAGGAGGAGTGATACTGATAATTTGGTGTTGCTATTGTTGTTGCTAGCGACGATCTTGGTTCTTGTTGTTGATATTGATGTTCAAATGGCAATTGTTGCTGTTGCTTGCCAAAGTCGCCTATGGTGTCGAAAGAGTAAAAGGGATGGTCTTCGTCGATAACGATACCAGAGTCTCGCCAATCGACACTTCGTCGTGAATCTTGTCTACTATCATTATGCTGCTGGTTGTTGCTTCCAATGCAACAAGCGCTATCCAGGTATTCACCTGTTGCCTCTTGTGAAATTTGGGTCTCCATAAGTAATAGTGATCTTGTTATTCTATGCTTTTAGGTTTGGCTATTTGGCTTGGATTGTTTCTTGTATTTGTATGTATATTAGATATTAATTTACAACAGTACTAATATGTTATGCAATTGCCTCGTTTGACCTTATTGCCTCCAATTCTCGTTCAACACTGAAGTTGAATTTGAAATTCTAAAAAACGTAGTAGTAGTATCACAAAGAGAAGACAGTCATCAATAGCAAAACACCTTGGCTCATCTATCTGGTTTATTCTGACTGCCAATAAAAGTGATAGTTGTAGTTGATATTAGTGATGGATTATATAAAAATCCATCAACTTTGTTTGAATGGAATATGGAAATTCCAACTCTCAGTTTCTGATTGATCATCACACAGATACAATGAACTTTTTTTAGGACACACGCTCACACGAAGTGGGTTTTTTGTTATTATTATTATTGCGGCTGCTGCTGTTGTTGTTGCTGCTGCCGCTGCCGTTGCTACGACTGCTGACTCCACAAGCAGCAATAGTGTGTGTGCAGTAACAGTGAAATGGTAGTGGTTTTACTACTAACGAGTGGCAAGCGAGATCCAGTGTTGGCAGCGGCGCCGACTCTAGCAAGACTGCGACGTCCCTCTATCGCAAGCTTTCTACTGCCACTTGTTGCCTGTGAGCTCAACATGGCAAAGCGCAAACTTTTGCTGCTGCTCCTGCCGCCTTGATAGACATCGACATCGCTGTGTGAGGAGTGTGTTTTTACAGTCAAATTCTATTATCAACACAGAGACTTGAGTTTGAGCTCGAGTTGTGGTTGGAGTTAAAGTTGGAGGAGGAGGCCGACCACAAGATAACAACTAGATTGGCGAGCCTCGAGCAAGTTCGTCAGTGGCGGCGCTGATCTTGTCGTTGCCGACGCCGCAGTTGCAGCCACCGACACAACGGGGTAACCTGTTGCTCACTTGAAAGACTAGATTGGATGAAACAAAACCTGGCGAAAGGGTTTCGGCTGAGAGTTTATCATTGAAAGAATAGCTCCTTGTCAAAGGCATTCAATTTGGCCCACCGATTTAACTTTGCCTCCGTCAACTCACGCTTCTTCTCCAATGTCCTCTGCTCCTTCACTAGATACCTGCGAACCAAAGTTCTGACGACATTCCTGTAGGCCATCGTTAATTGGCGCTCACAAATCTCTGCGTGGGGTGAGTTCTTTGTTGTGGGTAGCCGGCGACCTAAGTTTACAATGGACTTTAGCGATGGAATTATGTTAAACGGAGCGGGAACTGTCGAGCCAGTGTCAAAATAGGACATCCACAGGCGAGTTCGTGCAAATTTCCACTCAATATCGGACTTTTTCCAAATCTTAACATACGAATGATTCATCATGGCAATTAATAGGTTCAGCACAACAATTACATTAATAAAACAATAGCAACCAAACATAAGTAAAGCCCAAAATCTTGTATACTGCCTAATGCCAGTGAGATCAAAGTTCTCCAAGTCGCTCAAACCGAAGGTGGCCCAGAATAGAGTTTGCGATGATTCGAACACGTTCGAGAAGTGGCGCCAAGTTTTGCATGAGTCATCGATGGTTACAGGTGGCTTCGATGAATCATCCTCCATGGATGCAGTTAGCGCCTCCTCCATGATCTTCTCGTCGTCTGACTCTACTGTAGAGGCTGTGGTGGTGGTTGTTGTTGTGGTCGTGGTTGACGTTGATGTTGAGCTCGGAGTTGTTGTTGTTGTTGCTGCTGCCGCCAGGATTGGGGATGTTGCAGATGCTAATGTTGTTGTTAGCGTCGATGCCGTGGTCGACACCGGTGAAGATTCCGAGAAGCCAGAGGTAGTGGTAATTGGCATTGAGGTAACGTTTGTAACGAAACCAAGTGTTGCGTTGGATACGTTCAAAAGATGCGCCAAGTTCGAGGGGGACTCGGCAAATTGGCTCTCGTGTTCCATCAAGAACGGGTTATGCGATGATGTCATACCCCTTGTTGTTACAATCATACTTCCATCCAAAGGGGGAGGTGAATGACTTTTGTCATGCTGAGCGCTGTAGTATTGGGCCAGACTGTAATTGGTTACATTGAGACACTGATGACGTTCCAAGTCTGCATAGTACCAAAGGAGTTGATTCATGCCACAAGCAAAGGAGAATAATACAAGCATGTAAATCCAAGAGAATCGGAGGATGTCAATGATCATCCTGCCGAGACTTATTTGCAAGGGTCCCAGGTAAGGGTTAACCGAAAATATGTAAACCAACTTGAGGGCACTGAATATGGTTGCCGCTGCAAAGAGACCCTCGCTAAGTAATGTTGGATCATAGGCATGCCAATGCTCTCTAGCCACCTCATTGGACGCCTCATTTGATTCGACGTATGAGATGATTCTCAGAATAATGGTTCCAATATAGAAACCACTTGCAACTGAATCCAAGATATTCCACATGTCCGCTTTGTAATAGTTCATTCCCAACACTCTCACCTGCTTCACTTCGGCCCAAATCAAGGCAACAACCCAAAGCAGGATAACCATTTCAATGGGCGAAGGTGGAGTGCCCCTCTTCTTTGCCGAGGCAGGCAATTGCTCAAAAATCTTACTCAAACTCTCTAATCCCCTAGCCGTCGTGGCGCCACCCTGACTGGCGCCCATTTTGTATAGGGCAGCAAGTGCGTTGATTTCCATATCATCGTAGTCAGTAGTTGGAGCTGGCATTTTCTTAAGCAAAGTGAGATTAGTCTCTGTGGTTACGACCGATGAATCCTGGATTGAAAATAATTTCATGACACTTGTCCAACTGTAGAAGGCTTCAACTCGTTGCGAGGCCAGTATCAGGACAATGAGGAAGGTTATGTAACTTGCCGAGTGACAGATAAACTTAATGAATGGCTTTTTGATGTAGCGGCCAAGTTTTGAGTGTGGAGCAACCAGGTAGGCTATTGAATAGACGGGAAACATGAAACCAATCATTAAAATCTGCAAAGTTTGAGCAAACGGATTCTTGCGACGGAAGCCGGGCAAATTCTCGTACCACATTGTCGCTAGCAACTCCTGAATATTTGGATGAGCACAGAAGGTCTTTTGCTTGCATTGTATAGCCAACTTTAACCTGGCCAATCGCATATCGCTTCTGTAGGATTCATGTCGACCAGTAACACTATCCAATGAGAGTACAGATACCTTCTTGGCAAACATAATATTGTAATTGGGAGCAAACTGTTGGCCACTGTGATAAGAGTCATTTAGAGATCCATCCATTCCACTTGAGTTCGAGTTGTTCGACTTATCCAAGCTAGTGGTTGTGGTTCGCAATGACATCTCGTACATACTCTCCTGAGGTTGCAGTGTTCTATTAGGATCTTCCATTGTAGCCTGTCTCTGCTTTTTGCCATCCACATACTCGTCGCTATAATTAAGTAAAATCTCCATCTCCTTGCTCGTTCTCGTATAATCCAACAATCTTGTGGCAAAATTCTGACATTGTGATCTCAATCTCAAATAATCCTCCTTATACTCTGGCTCCATCTTGGCCAAGTTTTCCAATTTTGCACTCATCTGAAAGGCCGCCAACAAAGGGTCTGGACTTGACAAGGCCATGAGGCAAGGTGAAGCTAATGCCCTGTAGGCGTTAATTCGAGATCTTGAATGCTTCAAACAATCTCTGGCCCTAGCCTCTTGACATGACTCACAATCACATTGGGGCTCGTGAGGATCAGGTAGTCGCGAGATGCGACGATCTAGGAGTATTTTGATGATTTCAAAGTTATTTCTATGAGCAGCAAGGATTATTGGTGTCATATCGGCACTAAAGAAACTATTTTCGCGATCCTGCTCCCAGGAGGGCCGTCTACCTGAGTTAGTATTAACTTGCTCGTGATCTAAAAGTAACTCGACGGCTTCCACAAAGTTCTCATCAATTGCATAGAGTAAGGCATCGCCAACTCTTATTCCGGCCTCTATCAAAATCTTGACAATCTCCAAGTTTTCATTGTCGATTGCGATGACAAGGGCATTCCGAGCTAGTGGATCACAACAATTGATGTCTAGTCCGCGACGATCCGAGTTAAGTAAAGCTTTCAAAGTATTGATATCACCCCTTTCCACTGCTAATAGAAACTTTCTCTCCACTGCATTCATTGTATTTTCAACGTTGATTTTGAATTGTTTAGCTATAGTATGGATTAGACGAAAAATAATTGGCTCAATAACGATTGATTAAATTAGGCAAATGTTGTAATGTTATTAGATTTAATGGTAAGATATCATAGTTACGTCAGCTTAAAGCCCGGCCAGTCACTATGTAAACTCACCAGTTTATGCAAGTGAACAGATAATCTATGTTAGCCTACGAGGGGAAAGAAGCAAACACTCTTAGATTGGGGGAAAACACGTGACATATGCGTAGGTAAAAAGGCGCGATTTGGTCAGAATTTTTTACGCTCGGACCTAACTGGATTCAAGTTACCTATTCACGACATCTTTATTATTGAAATCGATTAATCATGCAAAACATCTATTATATCTCCATCATATTCATCACTCCCATCTTTGTCCTCTTCAAGATTTGAATCATTTTGTTCGCCATCAATAACACCTTTATTAGCTTCAACCACTTGTGCCCTACTTGGTCCCGATATAGAGTCAATAATGCGCGCCCTTGGCCTTTTGATACCTGAGCTAATCTGCGCGCTTCCACTTGAATCTCGATGGGATTTTGGTTTGCAAAAATGATCATTGGTACTTTTATAATTGATATTTGATCTTGAAGTACTGTTATTATTTATGTTGGAAGATGCTGATGACGAGCTAACAGTCAGCTCTAGAATATCATTGATTAAATATGAAGATTTTCGCCTATCATTTGCGGAATCAATGTATCTAGAGTTGTGACCTCGATCGCCACGACCACTGCCGCCATTGTGAGCTCCCGGTGTGCTCATTTGCAGCTCTATAGCTGCTGAGTTATTATTGTGACTTTTATTGAATTGAAGGAAACTATTCATAGATGTGTCTGAACTTGAACTGGTTTGCGCAGTTGTAAAGACAATTGGTATTGAGGATTGAAGATGTTGTTGGATCGATTGGTAGGCTAGCAAACTGGCCATTGGATCTATTGCACAATTGGGCATTTGAATTTGTCCATCTGTTTGTGGGTGTGATTGATTCAAGACTTGACTAGAAGTCGATAACCTCCCTGGTGTTGAGCTTGAAGATTGACGATTAACTCTGCTGCTGCCACCTGTTTGAGTGAATGGATTTGTCTGAGCAAACGAGGTGATAGATGTTGTTGGTTGCTGCTGATGCTGTTGCTGTTGTTGACTACTTGACATTGAGCTAGACATGGTTGAGGTTGGAGTTAATGAACTCAGGGTAGCAGTTGATTGACTTGTGTTACCCGATTGACTAACTGGCTGATGGGTTCTGAGAATTCGATTGATAGATGAAATTGATGGTATGACAAAGGAGCTTCGTTGCTGTTGCCTCTCTCGTCTTAATAGATCTCTAATTTCCCAAGCAAACAAAGTCGGCGACTGACACTTGAGCTCAATGATTCGCTTGACAACTTGCGGAGTGGTCACTTGCTTGGGCTTTGATCCGCCAATCGAGCCTGGTCTAATGCTTCCGGTTTGATAGAATCTTGTAAGGATCTTGCTAACGCACCCATGACTAACAAGTAGTTGGCGCGAAATGTCGCAGGGTCGCACGCCAATCAACGCCAACTCAATGATTCTCTGTCTAATATGAAGCGGAAGTGGTCTTCCGTTAACGAAGATGCCGCCCAACTGATTGACTCCCGCCTGACCCGGCCGATTGTTGGTGAAGAGTTGATCCATGATTATTTATCTACCTGTGGTTCTACTACTAGTGTTGCTATCGATTGACTAAACTAAACTAGAATCCCCGAGTTGCACGAGCTAAACTAAACCAATGGTTGCAGCACCGATGACAGCGGCAGCGCCAAAGTTTCCGGAACAAAACGGGCGCAGCAGAAGGAGTCGCGGTTGCGCTTTTTGGTCTGATTTAGGCGCTCGTCGCTGCGCCTATAATCAGCTCCAAGCGGAAGTTGCCCATCGGATATCGGAAAACTAGATCACGAGCAGAGTCACTAGAGTGCAAGCGCATGCGCCATGACGCAATTTTACGCCACACAAACTCAGCGCCGACGACCAGGGACAGCAATTGTGTAGGCTCGGATGACTTCCGGTTGGCTCGTGGCAAACGTCGGTGGCGGCGCGAGTGTGCGATACAACCGCGTGATTCTTGATCATTATCTAGCCTTCTGATCTCTCCATTTCTCTCTACCCCCAACTACTCAAATCAACTCAACTCGGCGACTTGAATGAGTGTGGAGAAATGGCAATTGGTTGTATCCCGCGGCCGCCAACCAGCCGAGCGGTTTGCGCGCGTGGGATTAAACCAGGCGAAAAGGCGCGTCCATCGTGGCCATTGTTGCTCATGATAGTCGGCGGCTTGATTGCGCTCCTCGAGTTTAAGGAAGGCGAGCAAATTGGCCGACGCACATGCGGCGACGGCGGTGGTGGCGACAACAAAAGTTTGGCCAAAGCAAAGTGTTGTACCTTTCCAAAAGGCAGACGCGTGGTCGCCGTCCTCGGCCGTGTTACATTGTAAACTGCGCAAAAGTGATGTATCAATTCAATGCGACGCATCGCAACTCAAGCGAGCAACGCGCGGCGCGCGTGCAATAGGTAGTTCCGGAGAAAACTATCACCACTTTGCCTCTCCACCTTTCTAGTTGGATTGTGACGACAGGAGTAGCAGTGGCTCTTATAGTGATGATACCACCGCCATAAGATTGGTGGTAGTGGTAGCGAGAACCGGAAGATGCACATCATCACTATTGAGTTGGTTTTGGTGGTCGTTGCAATGCAATTTGTTTGTTGCAATGCAACTCCCGAGTCGAACTGGAGTCAATCAAAGTCAAGCCAACTGATTGGGAGTCTCTCTCCTTCCCCTTTGGTAGAATTGATTTATTAAACTAACAACTTCGACACATAAGAACTCCAAACAACAACAACAGCAACAAACTTGACGCTTCCGGTTCGCGGTGACTACTTTGGTGGTTCGACTGACACTTTGTGCTGATGTTTATACTACTACTACTACTACAACCACCTCCATTGCTCTCCAATGTCAGCGTACCAAACAACCAAACAGTCGTCGTTGTGGTCAACCAGGCGAACATTGAAATTAACTACTCGACACTGTAAACAGAAGAAAAAGAAGATGACTGCTCTGTTTGTAGGTATAACTTCGACTGGTTGCGTTCGTGGCGCATTGCTCTAATGCTGAATGTTGCGTGTCACATGCTTATTTCAACACTCTTCTCCCCTCGACTCGAAGAGTCATAAGTCAATGGGCTTCCGCGGTCGACGTAACAAATTGGCTATCTGCCTCCTTTAGCTGGTGCTCTATTTCTTTATATTTACATGCAATGGCAAAAGGCGAGCACCAGCAAACCAAATGGAGCACCCATTTCACTTGAGTGGATATGCGGTCGTTCTAGTTGCTCACTGGACTCCATTGTGTACCTCTCAAGTTTATTATTGTTATTATTACTATTAGGTGGTTGTTGGTGTTGTCGTTTCGAAACGTTCATTGTGCGTATAATCCTCTTGAAGTAAATGGTAACTTTTGACCAACGATACCACAAGAGAGTAACTTTTCCATTCGGTCGCGGCGTCTTTGAGGTCAGTGGGTTTAGTTTGCATCGCCATCGCCATTGACGTAGAACATAATCCTCGCATCCAGTGGAATCATTCCATCAATTTCCAATCAAGGTAAACCTATCAACACCAACCACCCAAACTGAGAGCGCGCCGTTTGTCAGGTAATCCACCGGTGGTTTGTTTGCAAGCGTTACTGGGTCACACCTTTACAGCGACGTTCGTGGAAAATATGGATACGGATTAGTGGAGAGGTTGAGATACAGTAAAAAAGTTCATTATCATCGTTGGCTAATTGATGATTGTTCATTATTTAAATGGTTCCATTAATGAACTCACGTGTTTATTGAGTCACACACTTTTGTGTGTAGTGGTTGTTAAATGAAACATCGATTATTGTGCGATAGGACCAACAAGTTTACTCTTTGACGCTGCATAGTCAAGTAGGGATCGAGAGACCACCAAGCGGATGAAGCATTTACTTTACCAAACAGCTTCCCTTGGCTTACTATTACAATGTTTTCGCGAGTTGATTTGATAATGTGAAACAGAGAAGTGACTCCACATGTTGCCTATAATACAACAATGACAGATTAGCCAACCAAAAACCTACGATTATCTTATGCTTCAATCTATCAAGTGCTCGCTCCGTTGAATCTGATGGCGTCAACAAAACGGTTTAGAATCACACCACCACCGCCAATCCACGAAAGTCCTACGCTCTGGAAACTCTTCTCTTGAAATCACTTTGCCTTATTGTTACAACAAACAAAGCTGAACCTCTTGCTTGCTTGCCTCACTGACAATCTGTCATCATTTCTGCTCAAACTAATAGTCGCCTGTCTCAACCAAGAACTATGTGTGACTTTATCACACCTTTGCAATGATGACAACTTCATGCACAGTTTGCCTAAGAGGTAGCAATATCATATTCCTCATCAAAGGCATGTGAATTCCGGAAGAGGATCAAGATTAAGCCAAGAGATAAGCAGATAGAAATTGTTATCACATTGTGTTATGATCGGCTGCGAACGCGTCGAGGCCAGTTCCTGCAGCACATAGGGCATCACCCAAAATGGAATGCGTGCGCCTCACACGCTCCAATGCCCGCTAAGTGGTTGGACGCTTTAACGTTATGAGAATGGTACTAAAGATGGAAATTGAAATTTATGGGATCGGTTATTTTCTCATCCCCAGGGTCTTAGCTCTCGCTTGGTCAAGTTTCAACAGTGTTTGCAAATACGTTATCCTGTATCTCTTTCAATCTCGAACCCGTCCAATTCACAGATTCTGCAATAAAGATGGCGACATTCGAAATATTGCTCACAGGTGAATAAGAAAATCTGGACCGCGCTACAGACTTTAATGGCTCAAATATTGCCTGCTAATATGATCTAGACTTCATTCGTTTGCCTGAACTCCACTTGGGTCGACTACAACTTGAACTTTCTTTGGGCTCTCATGGCAGCCAATCGCTTCTTATCCTCCTCAAACTTCTCCAATAATTCTTTGTGCTTCTTTAGTTTACCTTCTTTTACCTCGAAAGAATAGAAGTTCAACAACTTCTCCTCCTTCTTCTTTTTCTTAGATTTAATTGCGTGCTTCTTGGTAGGATCCCTACCTCCCTTGTGATGAACTACAGTCCAGCCGTCATCTTGCTCCTCATATGTGGATTTCTTTTCCTCCTTCAAACTTTGCTCATATTTATCAAGTTTCTTCTTCACTTTCTTTTTTAATTCCGAGACATCAACAATGGAATTGTTGTATTGCCTTAGTAAATCATTCATCTCGATGTTTCAACACTGATGATCTTTCTGTGATATATCACGAATAAATTGGGATAATCTTGTTAAATTGTGTATCCATTGAGATTTGTAAAAACTTGGTGAGGAAAACTCTCACGCTCTCTGAGCGTCAGCGAATGCCAGACAGGCAGCACGCGGTGTTTGTTTATGTTTCGCATGCGACTCAAACTTTCACAAGTTCAATCATACTTATTCGTATAGTAAGACCAAATATTAATCAAAAACTTGATAAATTAAATCAAATCAGATCAAATGAGCACTACTGGTATACTAACTAGAATGAGGAGGGTCAAACACTGGCAGACATTTGCCAGGTCGTGGTGGCTCTACGATGCCAAGTGGCAAGATCCATTCGACAGTGGTATTCTCATTGCAAGATACTTGATGGGCAAACATAAGCCAGTCTATTCACCCGATATAGATTGTGGAGACTTTGTAGTTGTTATAAATGCTTCTCAGATTGCACTGCCAAATGAAGAGTGGAGATGGAGACACTTCTTTCATGATACACAATATGCAAGAGGAAGAATTTGGGCCTCAGCTTGGGAAATGCACATTAGAGATCCAACTTTCGTGCTAGAGCGAGCTATTTACAGATATTCTGGTAAAGACTTGAAGAGGTATCAAAATTTCGCTAGACTTACCCTGCTGAAGGAAGATGATATACCAGAGAGTATTAAACCCAGGATATGTGGTCAAATCAGACAACTAAGACCAGTGCCTAGAAAATTGGAAGACATACCCCAAGAGGAGCTGGACAAATTTCCTAAGATATTCGATTATGATGCTGTTAAGCCGATAGCTAGATAACTAGATCCAACTGAAATTAAAAGATGATGCTGACCTCTAGTCAATATCCTTGAAGTTACTAATTCGTTATGTACATAGTTTATTTGGTGTGAGTGGATGATCGATTGATTACAATGAGATTAAAAGCGTAATTGATTTTCTCTAGATGAGATGTCATGTAATTTTGTAGCCTTGTATAGATTCGATGTGAGGTTGATTAAGCCAATTATTCTAGTTATAATGGTTGTGAGGATGAGTAGTTGATTTGAGTATGTGTATATGCATGGTGACGTGAGGCTTGAAAATCATGTAATGTCCTCTTGTAATGCACCATATCATTGTCTAATTCTCCTTCCAATTATGTGAACATGATACACAACGGTAGAATGTGGTGGATGGCTCATCAGCGGATCTAATTTGCATTTGCATGAAATAGGCCTTTTCATGTTCACATTTAGGACATTTGGTATCAGCTTGGTCAACATTCTTCCAAGTGTTTGCGTCGTTGAGTACATCGTCTACCTCCTTGAGCTTTGAATACTTCACAGACTCAACTCGGTCTTTAATGGCTTGCTTATAGGGACATGATGGACAGAAGAAGGCGTAGCTGCAACTGTCTTCGCGACAAACCAAACGGTTGCCACAATTTGGACAAAATATTAACATCGCCTCCTACCTGTTCTGAGTCTATTCTTGATTGGCGTGCGTAATAAACTTTTGCTTAGATTCCTCTTGCTAATACAAATATCACCGATTGATGGGCCTAATAATGATTTTCTATTCTTGCAACTGATGGAGCCCTTATTATTTGTCTTTGGAGATTTCATACATTCCTTCTTAATTTCTAAGAAGAGATCCCTAGTTTCGTCGATAAATTGGCTTGAACTTTGGCAGTCTGATTGAGAATCTGAGTAGTTACAAGTGGATGAAGCAGAGGATGTGTCTGTTTCTGTGGTGGTGGTTGTTGAGTAACGGCGGCCACGCTGTTTTATAATCTCCTCGTCGGCAGCGTAAATTGAGTTTGAGCTAGAGTTAAAGCTGACGTTGTTGTCACTATGGGTTACATTGTCAAAATTTTGTATTCGAAATGTAAGGGGAGTTAGACTAGTATCAAAAATGTCCATGTTTGCCGCCCACCAGCTTGTTGGTTCCTCCTGGCGGTTCAAAGTGGGAAAAGAGGACACGACTCGTTTGTTCGTTGTCTTGTCTTATATCAGTGTCCGGATATAAGACAGCGACAACCTTGCAATTGTTCTAATAAAATTTTTGGTTTAGATGATTTATAAAAACACAAAACCACCAAGGAATATGAAAGGTTGTTGTCCATTGGAGTAGGGTAGTCCATTGATGGCCAGTGGAGATGAAGGTGCCAAACACAAAGGACAGGCAGGAGCAGTAGGTGAGAGGGGAAAAAGCGTAAACAACAGGCTTCAATTCTAGGTTTCCCTTTGGACAGACGGAGAGAAACGAACCAGAATTCGTTGGTTCTTTTCGCGTCCGTTGACTACCGAAATGAACGTGCAAAGAACTGCACTTTCTTCTGGTTTGCATTTTTTGGGCGCGTTCGAGAAAAGTTGAACATTTAAGATTGAACATTCAATGGGGAATTGCTATGCTAATGACGCTTGTGGTGTTCCGTTATTAACAGTCAAATCCATTTGTTGCTCTCCATTATTGCAGAGAGCTTCGGTCTGTCTCCAGACGCAGCGATGTAACGATTCTCTCAACATTCAACTTTCGCGCGGCGCCTGCGCAAATATAGCAAAATTGCACCATGCCTTTCCGCCGCTCACATTGGAACGCGCTGCTGCATGTGGCTCCATTGAATTTCACGGTACCCTCCATTACTATTAGCCTATTTGGTATTGTCGATAGAAAGGATTTGATATACACATAATATTGTTGGTCTAAAACATTATTAATTGATTTACACATCTAGTTTATATTATCAAATAACTTATTATCATCACAATGACCAAGCTCAAGGTCAAGGATTTGCGAACCAAGAAGAAGGATGAGCTCGCCAAGCAATTGGACGACCTCAAGCAGGAGTTGGCCAACCTTCGCGTTGCCAAAGTGACCGGTGGTACAGCCTCCAAGTTGGCCAAGATCAGGGTTATGCGCCGAGACATTGCTAGGATCCATACCGTTATGTCACAGAACCAGCGTGAGAACTTGAGGAAATTCTACAAGGAGAAGAAGTTCAAGCCAAGAGACTTGCGCGCTAAGTTGACCCGAGCCAAGAGGAAGGAGCTGACCCCACATGAGAAGTCGCTCAAGACCAGGAAGCAAAGAAGGAAGGCTACTTTCTACCCACTTCGCAAGTTTGCTGTCAAGGCTTGAATGAATAAAGTAAAGTAAGAAAGTTTTGATATCAATCACAACAACAAAAGATCAAAGCGAGTAGACAACTCTTAGATTATCTTTATGGAGTTATGTTTTGGATCTACATCTACTCGATGTGACAGAGATGTGAATTGAATTATATCTATTGTATCTAACAAATTAACATTTACTATTCTTTGAATGTGAAGATCATTGTGAACTGCCAACCAGCAGCATCCATCATTAGGTTGTTGCAGGTGCTGCTTGTGGCTGTTGGGCCATTTCTACGGCTACCAGTTTGTGACCTATAGTTTCATGGATTTGCGTCCACTTGGCAACGCATCTATCTAGACAAACCGCCTCTCCTTTGGACAAGTCTGGTTCTCTATACTTAGAACTGATACATTTCCTGTGGCAGGTTGCAGCAATCTTGTTGAACATATCGGTCATCATTTCTACCTCAATCTCAGCCATCAAGGCGGCGGTGTCGGCGCCCGCCTGAGTCATGTTTGGTCACTCTGATATACTAACTTCCACGATGCCCACTTCAGTTGCAGGTAATACTAGAATCTTGTGATCGATGACGATATAATTTGGTAATATAAATACTTTTAGGTGTGCATTGTTCTCATCTCAAGCAACATGGAGAATGTTTGCATGTGCGCATTTCCATGGCAAGTACTATAGCTTTAACACACAGAACCCCAATACACAGAAATCGTTGTCTGCAGACGCTTCATGTAGCCATAGGGAGCAGCCATAGACTCTGTGTGGCCAAATTGACCATAGACTGCATGCGATACAGAAAAGAATCTGCCGTAAATTCTGCAGACTGCTGTCTGCTGTGATCATCACAGTGTGATGGCGATTGGCGACTGCGACGATGGTAAGGCTACCTAACGGGGATAGAATCAATCAACTTTTCTTGTTCCATCGACAACATCACAGCCTCCGCTATCTTAGTGTGTAGAAATGACAACAATCCTTTTTTCTTTCTTTGTTCCATCAATATGAAACTAATATACATATGTCAATATTTATGTTATAATCTTAGCTTATCATTTATAAACAAATGTCTGAAATCCCTATTATTGCAATTATTATTAGTTTAGATTGACCACTATAAATTGGAACAGTGACAGCAACAATAACAACAAGGTAGTCGAACTATTTCGAGTTCCGCAAGCAACCAAATATTGGGCAAGATGAGTAGTAATCACTCTAAAATCATGGACACTATCGAGAATCGATTGTATCGCTACCGAGCCAAGAGAGTTAGATTCCTCGTTAATGGGGACAAGTTTTTCACAGGTATTAACTACGCTTTAAACACGGAGAAAACTAGATCTTTTGATACACTATTAAATGAACTAACTCAAACCCTAATGGATCACATAAAATTGTGCAAAGGTGTTCGATATATATTTGCACAAGATGGTTCACTAGTTAGCTCTTTGGGTGATTTTCAAGATGGTAAAACCTACATATGCTCATCGACAGATACTTTCATAGCGATTGATTACAAAGACAAAGATGGAGTTTTGAATTGGCTAGTTAGAAACTCGGCCTATATAAGCTCAACAAGCGGAAACGTCAGAAGTGTTATTAGAAGACAACAGCAAAATAGTAATACAAGCAATAACCATCACGATGCCAGTCATATAGGAAGTGTTAACAATATTACGGCTGGCAGCCATGGTGCAAAGCTTCCATCAACTCCGACAACAGCTGGGAAACTGAGAACTAGTCATAATAATATCAGTAATAATAGTCAGCAAAGTAGTGGTAGTAGTAGTAGTAACAACAATAACTACGATCATACAAACAACGAAACCACAGACCACACTACCACTAGCACACCAAAGAATCATAATAATAACAACAATAACGGTACAAAACCAAACTCCGCAGCATCAACTATAACAAGTAGAACTAAACAGCAAATACAAACTTCTAGGGCATCGGCGTCCGGAGAGACAAATCATAGTCATAATAATACTGATGCTAGAAAGAGCAACAAACCCTTACAAGTGAAACCGATTTGCCCATCGACACCTGTGAATAATTGTAGTGAAAGCGCCCGGAAGAGAATAGGTGCTGGTAGTCACTCACCTCAACCTAGGCCCAAGTTTGTGGGCAATGGTAGGCAACAGCCAGCGCATCAACAGACCCCAACAACCCCGACAAGAACCGTTCAAACGAAACCAAAACAAACTCCAACAACAAGACAATCGCAAACACCAAAATCAGTAGCAGCAACTAATACAACAACAAAAGCAACAGCAAGCCCAACGACAAAACTACCTGACACCCCTAAAACGGAACCCCTAGCATTAACTAACCCAGAGATGACAACAGACTCTTCCAACGAATTATTTGGTTCAGAAGTGACAGAGAAATATGATATTGGCCGGCCAATCGGCGATGGTCACTTTTCAGTAGTTTATTTTTGCATGAACAAGACCACTCAAGAGTTTTGTGCGCTCAAATTGATAGATAAGCTCAAGTGTAAAGGTAGAGATGATATGATTTATAATGAGGTCGCAATACTGAAACGATTACAGCATCCAAACATTGTCAAGCTCATTGAGGAATTTGATTACCCTAAACAATTGTATCTAATATTAGAATTAGTTCAAGATGGAGATTTATTTGATGCCATCTCGACGGTGACAAGATTTAGCGAAGTTCACGTAGCCACCATGATACATAATCTATCTTCCGCTTTAAATTATTTACACAAACAAGGCATTGTGCATAGAGATATCAAGCCTGAGAACTTACTGATCTCAGTACAGGACGACGGGAGTCAATCGTTGAAGTTGGCAGATTTTGGATTAGCAATTGAAGTGGGTGATACTCCTTTGTATAGTGTTTGTGGAACTGCATTCTACGTTTCACCTGAGATGCTAAACGAGGCTGGTTACGATTATAAAGTGGACGTCTGGTCAACAGGTGTGATTTGCTTTATCCTGCTCTGTGGCTATCCGCCTTTCACTAGCGAAAACGAGAGCAATCAAGATGAATTATTTGACGCTATACTTGCAGGCGATCTACAATTTGCTCCGCCCTATTGGAACAAGATATCTCAGCACGCAAAGAATTTAATCAAATGCATGCTAACGGTAGATCCGGAGCAAAGGTATACCGCGGAACAGGTCTTTAGACATCCATGGACAATGGGAACTTCCAGCAACTTTGACGGCATTGAACCGATGAATATTTCGCGCAAGATTTCCCTTCAATATGGATCTTAATCTTGATTGTATCCATTAGAATTTATTATATTTCCAGTAATCTCAAAAGTAGAACTTGCTAATTTCATCATGCGCTGTGAACGTCAAAGATGTTCACGAAGAGCACAAGAATGCTCAGCTCAAATTGGCTCATCGTCAAATCAAACGCATTCAAAGCAAAGTCAGTTTATGATAGCGATCGCCAAAGAGACTTAATAAAAGCATTGCAATCTCAGATTGATTAACACAAACTGACAGACATGCTCATTACTTATGATTTCCAGTGAGTCTTTATTCCAGGTACAGGTAGACTCAAAGATTAGGCTTCTGTTTAGCAAGCTCCATTTTGGGCTCTGTGATTCATGTTGTGGGCAGGAGCGAGAGTTGAACAAATTTAGGATGGAGCGAGACCGAACCTGAGAGATCGAATGTCAAGAGTCAGCATATCATCTCGAAAGAGAGGGAGAGAGAGAGAGTTGTCCATTTGAGTGCGCAGTTGCGCGCTGATTGCTTTGAGCGACTAAAGTCTGCAGGTAAATTCTTGAAACTAGGAACCTGCTTTGCAATCTCTGACAATCAACCAAACTGACAAAAAATCGCTGTTCCCGACACTCGGCAGCAGGAAGATTGATTTATGTGGTTATCGGGTGTAAATAAAATACTTTTATCAATGGCATATCACCATACTTTCGGGCCAACAAATGTGGTCACACTGTCGGCTTGACAAATCAACGGATAATATTGGCCCTCAATCGAGCTATCCGATGTTTTCATCCTAATGTGCAGTTCTATTGGATAGGGATTGTTGTTCAGAACCACAATGGTAATATTCTTCCCATCTGGGTGCAGAAAGGTGACTGTCTCAAAGTGGTAATCAAATCTGGCATTGTATATCTTCGAGCTCAACTTCACCGATCCAACTGGAATGTGGCGAGAGAATTGACCGAGAAAGTAAAACATTGGGCTCTTGTAATACATATCCTTGCTCTTATCAACTATAACTGGACTATCCAGTCGACCGCCTAGCCAGCCAGGGCCACCTGTTGTGTCCAGCACCATGTTCCAATCTATCCAACCGGAACCCGAGTGTTGGAGAGTTCTAATGATATCCAGTGCATAATGGACCCCTCGATGCCAGTTGCCAACGAGAGCGCGTTGCATGAATGGCAGGTGGCCGGAGCACAACTCTGTCGAGATAATGGAAAAGTTTGTTTTCGCCCTTGGCTTCCACTTGTTGTATAACTTATCCATGAGCTCGTACTCTTCGTCTACGTAGCCATGAGTTGCAATCCCATTGATGTATTTAAATACATTTGGATTTTGTAATGTTGGCTCGGTGAAGTTGAGTAGATACCTACGATTGTCGTCATGAACTAGCAGCACGAGATCCTTAAATTGGGCATCGTCCTTAAGGATTGGACCCAGGTATTTGGAAATGTAATTTTCATAGTCTTTTTGAGGGAAAATCATCGTGTTGTAATCTAGAAATGGCTGAACGGCAAAAAAGGGCTCATTCATTATGGTCAAACCCCAAAAATTGATTGAGTTGTCGCGGTAAGCCGATAGAAAGTTCCTCTTAAACTTGGCCAAAGTTGCAAAGTATTCCTCACCCTCAACTTTCTTTTTCTCATTAGTAATGCTTCCTTTCAAACTTCCCTTATTTGGATGATGATTTGTCTTCATCCAAAGCGGTGGGCTCCACATGCTACCCAAAATTTTGATTTGTCCACCTGGAGCGTTTTTTTGGTACTGGTTTAGCACATGTTTCAAAACAGGTATTTTATACATAATATCCTCTTCGCTTAATTGAAAATTCTTCAAATTAAAATCCGGCTGAGCATCAGGTGGTGCCATCTTGCCGTCCGCCGTACGTAGGTCATCATTGGTGTAGAAACGAGAGGAGAAATCGCTGCCTCCAATTGTAACGCGAATCATGTTATACTTCAGCCCTTTCGGTCCGAAGTAATCGTCGAGCAGGCGCAAGGTTCCATTGATAGTTAAGCTCAAGATGTTACTAATTGAGCTATCAGTCAGGGCACCGCCAAAGCCCACGATTTTTTGTCGCTTTTGGTCGGAATAAATATCAAGCTTAGTCTTCACGCGACAGGTGTCGTTCCAGGAGTCATCGTTCAAGCACCAAACTGAGTCAATCGATGGCTCTAATGTAATCAACGAAGGTTTCAATCGCTCACCAGACTTTGAGGTTGTAAATTTGTAAACAAAAAATCGATATTCTTCTGTTTTCTTCCCCTCGGGTACATTCATTTGTGGTTCTATTTGCTCGCAAAATTTTTCTACATTCTGCGACCTGCAGGATATGGCACCAATAATATCATGTCTTCTCTGAGTACAGTAGCTAGCTAGAGAGGGAGCCAATCTCACCTGCGCGCCACCATCTGTATCTGTATAGTTTCTAAACAACGATTCGTATCTATTGATCGCTTGAGCATCATTTGAGTCCGTCGTTGTTGTTGGCGACCCATTCGATGGTCTTCTCTGGTTTGGGTCGCTAGGCGATTGGGGGTTCTGGTGTTGCTCTGGCATTAGTCTAGGTTTAATTGAATCCACAGGTGGAGAGGAATTAGGTGATGAGGCAAAGAGATAAACCAAAAGGCAAAAGAGCAACACTCCCTCGGCTAAACTAATCAAAGGGGCATATCTAAATATAAGCACCTTTGCCTTGCCGATCCCGCCGCAGGCTGAGTCTGATCCTGGTGAACTCAAGTTGACATCGCTTCCATTTATTGGTACAGTGTTTGACTTATAGACAACCCGATCATCGCGGCCTCCATTGATATCGATGAGTTCCATTATGAGGTTTTCTTCGTGTAAGTTGTATTTGAGTTGTTAGCAATAGCGACCTGCTGTCATAGTCTCGTTTGCGATTTGTTACTGCAAAGTACGAGTTCAAATGCGATTTCAACACAACTATTGTTGGGTCATTTGTTAGTTTTTCAATTATCTTTACTATTTATCTTACCGCTACCATAATCATCACAATCATCATCATGTTTGCAGTCAACGTCTTCTTCTTATTCACATCACAAATATCAACTCTCTTGTTGGTCGCTCTAATGTCATACAATTTTGCTGGCTCGCTCGCTTAACTTGAGATCTATTGCAACCATTGTGTGAACTTGCGCCTAGCTAGCGCCGGGGTCAACCGACGAGCTTGCCAATCAAAATTAAATCGCATCGTGCGCCAACAAATGGCATGAAATCAATGCCATCGTCGCTCGAGTGAGTCGATAGTCTAATGAGTGGAGCGAAAAAGTTCTCCAGTTTTCTTTTGCCACTGTCATGAGAGCAAACACAAACATTGATACAAACACAAAGCAAAGCCGATAATTGCTTGGTCGGTGACGATCACCACAAAGTCTACCACAAAAACTGGGTGGCGCCTAACTCCTATTGCCAGGTGGAGTTAGCCTCATTACGACATAAACAGGAGTTAGCAAAACAGTAATGTTTCTACCGCTACTACTCTTGTGATATCTATTGGTTGACAGCTCGATGGTAGTTACTGACTTACTCCACAGAATCACAAAGAGTTGCATTAATTTCTCAACTAACAAGACACACGTCATGCAACAAAAGTTGGCATTAGGGTAAACGCTATGTAGAAAATAACAACTACAAAACACACAGGGTAATAGCATAAGCGCCTACGGGCTTTATTTTATAGATCTAGTTGGCGGTTAACAAGTGGTTTTTTGTGACGAGATGTACTGTTACCTAACCTCATCAAATTGCAACAATTTTTATATGCCATCTGTCCCTATGATAAGCTTTTTGCCCTTAAGCATAAGCTTCCTTCTTCTTATACTCTCTAATCCCACCTTTATATACTCCTAAAACTTGTGACAAATTATCTATGTTGCATCACAAGGTCAAGTTCGACGACGATCATTGGGCTTTTAGCGAGGCGAGGTCTCGTTTGATTCGGAACCGAACATGAATGCTCTTGCTCTGTTTGTTGGTATTTCTATTGCGATTCGAATTGATTGTATTATGTAACTGTGCGATTGAACTGGCTATTTGTAGCTGGTAATGACTGAGTAGTGGCTGGCAGTTGAGATAATGAATCTATTAAAAGTATCACTACTATTATTATTATCATCGTAATCGTTGTTGTTATTATTGGTGTTTCTTCTTCTTCTTATTGTCAGTAAGTCAATGAATCGTTCATAGCAAAACATATCAAATTGGACGAGTAAGGACGCAAGTCCAAAAGGCTTGCGGTTTGAGGCGATAGATCAGATGTTGGGTTTTGTCATCACCTCTACAACTGCCACTACCATCGCCATTCTTACAATCGCCACCCTTTTTAGCATTTACCCGTTGAACAGTTCCATTCCGAGATCCATGATACTTCAGCGACTTGAGTAATTTGATGGGCATTGCCTCTGTCTTGTTGTCATAATGGGCCCACAATTTCGCAACCACCTCCAAGTTGATGATCTCAAAATCGTACTCATCATCGTCGATCCACCTGATGAACTCTTTGTAGTTTTGATCACATAATAACATGACTAAAAATTCCCATGAATTTAACTTCTTCTTGAATTTACCAAATTTTGTTCTACTTGTCGTTGTCGTGATTGTCGTTGTGTTGGTGGATGCTGTTGTTGTTGTTGTTGTTGTTGTTGCTGCTCCCTTGCTCGCGTTCACCATAGTGATAAGATTGTAATAAATTGGTATAAATAATATAACCACGAGGTAATAAATTAAGATCATAAGTAGCTATTTGAAGTTAATGTGTTTGATGTTGGCATTAGTCTGTTGTCTTGGGATCATTCCGATTCGTTTTATCCTTATCCGTGTCTGCTCGTCATATCGATTGATGCTGTAGGCGAGGAGGAGACACAATGAATGGTTAATTGGGATCATTTGCAAATACTGGCATAAATATGTACAGACGAGCAGCAACAGGTAGTCGTTGTTGTTGTTGCTGTCGTTGTTGTTGTAGCATGTGAATAAATAAATCAAGATTTCACACTAGCAGCTAACTAGAGGACACAAATAAGAAGTAACAAGTAACGAGAGAAAGACAAAGACCAAAAATACATAGCCAGAGGCAGGGCAACAACCAACTGTTGCCTTGCTCGTGCCACTGCAAGGAGTTGACCGCTTTTGATTGCAATCCTGGAGTTGGCAATAGTATATCTTTGCTTGCTATGCACAAAACTTAGCCTAGCAAAATTGGCTGTGGCATCGGCCGCCTCGCACCACTAGCGGCGCCCTATGTGCAACACCATCATCACCTCCCTAATCCACCTGATAAATCTGGTAGTTGTGTGCCTATATCAATATCCTCGAGATCTAACTAGGCAGAATTTTTATACATTTATATGAGATATATTTATTGCATAATAATCTTCTGAGTTCAGTTGCGTCAATTTTCATGAAATAGCATTCATTTCATCATTCATTCTCATGCTCTTTGTAGAGCTCATGTGTATAAAGCATCCCTACTGCATGTGCTCCCTCTTTTTTCTTTTCGGTGCCTTTTGAATCCGAAAGTTATCTATAATCATTCATATTCATTGTGTTCCAGTTCAGCAACTAAACCCAACCGAAACAAACTAAACAAATAATCTTCTTGTGAATGTTTTGTAATCATAAGCGTTGGGAATACTCTCGTACGAGTCCATATGTGAAACACAATACTGCGCCACATCGCGTCTCAAGTTCGAGAATAGCTCGTCGCTCGTTACATAGGGTCGTTCGCCATTTAGTGTTATTGCCTTGAAGGCTTGCTCAATATCCTCGCTCGATTGAACATTCTCCGTCTCGCGAGATATTAGGAAGGCCATATATTCTTGCAATGATACTTGTCCATCGCGATTTGGATCAACGGCATTCAGGATAGCCTCAAATTCGGGATCTGGTTGATTTTCCTCAACCATTGGCAGGTCATAACCTAAAGCTCTAAGGCAATTCTTAAACTCGTTATGATTTAGTTTACCTGAATTATCCTTGTCAAAGTATTTAAACATGATTGAGAATTCTCTCAATGTATCTTCAGAGACTCCCGATTGGTTTCTAGCTTGAATCTGTTGCTCTAAATTGTGTTGCATCCTCAACCCGAGCTGCTCAAGTTGATCCCATTGTTGGGCCAATGAAGTGGTAGAGTGTTCAGTGTAACGATTATCTAAAATTAAATTGTTTTCCTGGAGCTTGCCAAGTTCCTCGATGGTCTTTAAGTCATCCCGTCGAGATCTAACCTCGTTCATCTTCTTTATGGTCGCCTCTAGTTGAGCTTCTAATGAGGAATTCTCAGCTTGAGCGCCAGATAGGAGCCACATCCTCGTGTCCTTGATCCAATCATGCAGGGCATTTGCCTTTTTGGCATACTGTTTTCTCAACCAATTGTTGTCCTCCTGACGCTTCGTCTCCTTGATGAGCTCAATATCTCTATTCTTAACAATGGTCTTGAGTCGCGCCCATGTATCCTCTAGGGCGCTCATGGTGAACCAGGTATATGGATTTGGTCCAACGTTGAAGGCTTTAATGCGGCGATCGAGTTCTGCAAGGTAGTCGAAATCTTGTTGCGACGAGGCTAGTGACTCTTGGAATTGGGTGTGGGCCACGCGAAGCGCCTCAGCCTCCTCAATGGAGTTACATCTAACTGGATCAGTCAAATCCTCCTCCGCGTTCTCAAACCAACTGTTGAAGGCGGATGCTCGCTTGGCAAAGGTCAAGAAGTGCTCCTCGACTTGCTTGAATTGATCCTGAGTTCGATTCAAACTCGCCTTACGAGCCTCCGAGGCTCCACGAAGATCATTCCATCGTTTCATAACCTCGTCATATCGCATTGAAACCTCATCGTTGCGCATCGGAGCCGACTGGTCCTTTAGTTGAGCCAAACCAGCAATACCCTCCTGCTCGAAGGCATCCAAACAAGCGTCAAATCTCTCCTGTTTGGCTAGCAGATTTTTCACCGACAACAAATCGCGTCCCGGGTCATCGGATCTCAATTCCTTTGCCTTGTCATTGATCCAACTGTCCACCACATCCGCTCTCCACATAAACTGCAGGGTGTTGTAATACTCAGTCAACGAAGCCTTGCGGCGCTTGTTGTTGTCCTGGAGTTCATTCGATCGATCCCTTAATAAATTCAGTCTATCTCTAATGCCATCCTTGTGGTGGTTGCCCTTTTCGCAAAGCTTTTCACCATCTGCCAGGAGATCATTCACTCGTTCGAGATGGTTCACAAACTCATTCTCCAAAACATCGTGCTTCTTTAGCAATCCTTGAACTGCAGCCATGGTGTCGTTCTGATTGGGCGCGGCAAGTAAGTTTTGTTTCTCGCGAATCCAAGCCTCCTCCTCGTCAACCTTTGACAAAAACTCCTGGTACTCTTGAGATTCGCCAAGCTTCTGGTTCCGTGCTGCGCTCATATTTTGCAACTCCTGCCAACTTTGCTCCAAATTCTGAAGCCTTTGCTCGATTTCCGGTGCGCCCATACTTGACTCAACCATCAAACGCTGGCCAACATCCTGCACGGCTCTAATGGCCGGACCATGGGCAGCCAAGTCCGCCTCAAGTCTCTTGTGCTTCTTTCTCAAGTTTTGCACTCCAGCCAAATCGCGGCCATAGTCGTCAGAGGCAACTAGCAGCTTCTTTTCCTTGATCCAAGACTCTTCGTCGACCATATCGCGAATAAATTGATTCAAAGTGCTGGCCTCGTTCAATTGGTTCCGACGAAACTCGGCAATGTTCTTCAATCTCTCGTACCTGGCGTTAACATCCTTTTGTTTGCTTGAAACTGGCTCCGAGTCGAATTGGCCACTCTCAATCAAGGAGTTGGCTAGATCGTTCATGTCCTTTATACGATCCTCGTGCGACTTGATGTCGGCCTCAATGAGTTGGTGCTGCTTGATCAGGTGTTGGGTGCTAGCAAAGTCGTTACCCGTGTCCTCTGGCTTCAGTAAACTCTCCACCTCGCCCAACCAAAAGTCAATGTCCTTCACTGCAGCATTGAATGATCTCAATTGGCTAGCCTCTTTGAGGACATAAGATTTCTCGCTAGTTACAGTGGTGAGGGTTTGGTATTGCTTGTCGATTGTTACCAGTCGCTCCTTGACTGCGTCCTCGGTGTCACCACATTGCTTGCTATCAATGAGCTTACGTCCAGATTCTAAAACCGCCTTAATCCTCTCCTCGTTAGCCTTCAGTTCGGCCTCTAGAGCTTGGTGTTTCTGGTTCTTGGCTTGAATGTTTGTTGCATCCTTCAGAGATGATCCCTCAGCTGCGGCGTGCTTCTCCTGAATCCAGCTCTCAACCTCGTCGGCGTCACGTGAAAATTGTTGTAACGTTTGCGACTCGTTCAAACGAGATCTCATCTCGATCATTGCGTCCTTGAGACGAGCCCAGCGGTCCAGCACCTGTTGCAATTTGTCCTTAATTTCAGGTGCAGCATAATGGCCACTAGCCACCAATCCCTCGGCATTCGATCTCAAGTTGTTTATCTTGTTCTCTTGGCTATTCAATGCCTTGTCAAAGTCCTCGTGCTTCTTGATCAAACCCTCAACACTATCTGGGCTCGGCTCAGTTTGGCTCTGAGTGATAAAAGCCTCCCTGTTTGCCATCCAATTTTCGGCTTGATCCGCGTCACGATAGTAGAGAGCTAGAGCTAGATTTTGCTCCAACAATTCCTTGCGCTCCATCCAAGCATCGCGCAAATCCTGCTTGGCCTTTTCGAGTTCCTGGAGCTTGTCCTTGATTAGTGGGCTAGCATAGTGGTTCAAGTTGATGAAATGTTTTCCAAAGTCTTCGATCTTTTGCAATTTGGGAGCACGAACATCAATTTCGGCACGAATCTCCTTGTGTCTATCAATCAATGCCTCGGCACCTGTAACATCCGGTGCGGTTTCCTTGGATTTGACCTGAGCAATAGTCTGGTCTATCCAAGCCTTCATGTCGCGTTGGTCTGCAAGGAGTCTTTGTAGATTGTGAGAGTCAATAAGTTTAGCCTTGCGAGCATTTGCTTTGTCCACAATTTTCTCCCATTCGCGATTTATCTCGTCTTGCTTTGCATAAAGAGCATCAGCTGACTTTGGATCATTCTGACGCAATCTCTCGGCTGTCTCGTTGAGCTGAACAATTTTCTCATTTAGAGCATTGAGGTCAATCTCTAGACCTTCGTGTTTACGTTGGAGGGCTAAAACAGAACGTAGATCGTTACCGTAGTCTTCACTATCTAGCATCTTGTCCTTCTCGGCAATCCAATCACGAGTGTCTTCAGCTTCGCGTTGGAAACGCTGCACCTCGTGCGCTGAGCCGAGTTGGTCGCGGCGACGCTGAGTAACGATCTCCAATTGGTTCCACTTTTGATTCAAGTCATCAATCTGCTGAGCAATCTTGTTGGCAGCATCAGCTTGGCCAATGGACTTCAAATGCTCGGCAACATTATTCATTTCCTTCAAGCGAACCTGATTGTCTCGCATATCCTTCTCAAAGTCATCAAACTTCTTTTGTAAAACTTCCACCTGTTCCAGGTCATCACCAACTGTTTCCACCTGAGCAAATTGCTCCTTGTCGTTGATCCAAGCAGTGAGATCGGCAGCCTCGCGAACAACTTGGTAAGCTTTCACGGAGTCGGCTAGCTTAGCGAGCTTCTGTTCGCCTAGTTGGAGTAGATAATTGTATAAGTCTTCGATTTGCTTTTGACGATTAGGGATATTATAAGTTTCATTTAGATTTTGCTGGCTCGACCTAGAATCAACGCGACGCAAACAGGAGGCTGGCACAAAACCCTGACGATCGTCGACCTCGACCTTCCACCAGTCGTTGTGTAGGGCATTGAGCAGAGTAACAGTATCGCCCTTACGAACTGCTATCTCACGCGGTGACTTCGGATCGTAATCGGACAAGACCAATACCATCTCTCTGCTAGTTCCATCCGAGACACTTAATTCCTTCAGTCTACAAGCGGCAGCTTGATCGCCTAGCTTTTGAATGGTTGAATTGAATGCCTTCAAGTCGGACATCAGTGCCTCTTGCTTCTTCATCAGCGCCTCTGTCGAGTCCTCATCCTTGCCAAGATCCTCGCTTCCAATGATGGGCTCCTTCTCGCGCATCCATGACTCGGCCTCGGCAGCGTCAGCTAGATACTGATGCGCCTGCAAAGAGTCCTCGAGATTGCCATGCCTCTGGTCGGCCTTTTGCAAAAGATTGGCCCAGTTTTGGTTTAAAGCCTTGCGCTTTGGTTCAATGAGATCGCCAAATAGATCGGCTCCAATGAGTTCATCGCAGCGCTTGTTTATCGCCTCTATGTTTGGCTCATAATTTTTAATCTCTTGCATCAATGACTCATGCTTCTTAATCAGATTTCGGACGCCGAAATAATCGCGACCTCTATTGGCCGAGGCAATAAAGGGCTCCTTCTCTCTAATCCAAGCCTCCTCATGTTCAATATCTCTAACCAGCTGATCATACAACTTTCTCAATGCCAACTCCTCCTCGTGTATCTTGGAGCGTAATAACTCCCATAAACGTTGCAATTCATCTAGACGCAATCTAATCTTATGTGATGCAAAATGGCGCTCGTTGATCATGGCCATTCCATTGTCCTCTACATTCTGAACAACTTTTGCGTGATTATTAATAACAGTTTCAAAGGCACGATGTTCTTGAACACGACTCTTGAGCGATGGATGCTCCTTGCTCAATTCCAATTGTTCATGCAACCATTTTTCCAACTCATCCGCTTCCAGTAGAAACAATTGGTATCTCCTCGAATCCTCAAGTTTGATTCGTTTGTTGCTAACATCAGTTAAATATTTATCGTAATGACGCAACACCTTTGCACGAAGATCGGTGATATCCTTGATTGTTTCCAAAACTTCAATCTCTTCAGGCTCTTGAATGTCGGCGATACTCTTTGGTATCCCCTCCATTTTGCTTGCTCTTCTTTATTGGTTGCCTAATCAATATATCTATGTCTATCTATCCATATATGTTTTATATATATGTGTACATATAATTTTTATTCTTCTAAAAATTCGATAAAATAATACCTTTCGCCTCTTCCCACCAACAACACGAAGAGCGCATCACAATAAACTTTCACCCTCCTTCTACTCTGCAGCGATTCCCATAGTACAATATCCAACACACCTAACTTTGGGATGAGAAAGCCAACGCCTGTCGACTGTGTAATGCTGTGCTGTGTTGTGGTGCATTCTGTTATGTTGTGTTGTGCAAACGTCGACGACAACGTCCTGGTTACGCGCTGCACTTGACTTGCTCCGTTGCGTCGTCGACGAGCCACCCAGCCAGCTAGTCGCCATAGAGCAGCCACACCCGTGCATTTTAATACAGGCGCGACACATTTGCAGCGAACTGTAGTAGCGCTCTGCAGACTAACTGCAGGACTAAGGCTAGATCGATTCGAGACAGGAGCACGTGTTCCTGCAGGAATGAACTTTCTCTCGTCATGTGGAGTCCACGTTGATCGAAGACTTCTTTCTTAGCTAACAACAACAACAAACTTATGCCTTAATTTGGAGTCGACACGATCAATTGAATCAATCTATTCTGCAAAATACTGATACATGCATACAATTGTGATCAGAAATCATACCTAGGAGAGGATATTATATTCGTCATGCTAGCCTCCACATATTTGAAGGGACCGGCGAGGCAACTGGCGCGCCAGTTGCTCGGCCACCAAGATGTCGCTTCAAGGCCTCATGTTGCAACCAAGCATAAAAGACACTGGAATCCTATCAATATCCAATCGCAATCAATAGCCAAGTCGAGCACAGTCGCAACTCAGCACAGCCACGTTGACAGTCAAGCAACACAACAACTAGCTAGCAACAACAACAGCAACAACAACAACAATACTAGGACATTTGAACGACTTGATTCCAACTTTCATCCCTCATATTTACACCCTAAAGGGAAGGTCAACAGAGAGAATCAAAATAACAGAAGCACAAGAGATGTGAGAATCGATCCTAATCGAGGGACATGGGGTCTTAACGAAGAGATGAGAAGAGAGAACCAATTCGTGTATAAACATGTACACAAGAGCGTCGAAGACTATGCGCCTTCTGAACATACTCTGGACGAGCTACCGGTTGCAACTCAAATCAATAAATTCCGTGAGTATTTAAAGGAACACCCCCAGCGATCCAGCCAACCCGAATTAGAACTTATGAAACTCTACGATTCAATCAGGGCATCTATGAGTACAATGAACCAGCAGGAGCTGGCGATTTTACTCATGGGCACGGCTAATGAGAGGGGTAGGGAGTGGTTGCCAATATGGAGGAACATCGATATTGAGCTGAGATGGCTAGTCAAGCAACATGTTAGAACTCGTCTCATGGATATGAATTTATGGCTGTATCTATCCGATTTGTATTATTCCATCGGAATGACCCCAAAATTTGCCATGGTGTTGCTCCGTTACCTAAGTCAAGAGAAGCAAATAGAAGTTAATAATAGGCAACTCGTTCATCTATTATTCTTAGTCATTCAGAGGAGAGAGAACGGTGGTATACTGAATAAGTACCATAACGAAATTGAGCGCATCATTGATAAAGGTACATTCGAGGATCTGGTTACAGTTTGCATGGCCTATTATAAGACACGAACATTCATACCTACAAAGGGACTAATTACCAAGTGTCTGAACAGATTGGTAGACTTCTTGCCCAAGATTGATCCCAAAGAGCCAGGTTATTGCGCCATAATCAAGAGTATCAGATATTCAATCAAGAACTCAAGTGGCTCAGACAGAGATTTGGCGATCAGGTTGATCGAGCATCTAGTCAAAGATAAAAAGATCATTTTCGCAAGTGCTCATAATGCAATTCAATCGATCAAATTAATGGAGAGTTTTAGAATTTATGATGAAAATCTATTGACTGATGCCATTGAATTGATATTGAGAGATTCGCATAAGTTGAGAATCAAAGATATACAATATTTCCTATCTAGTTTATCCAATCTATCCTACAACAATCTCCAAATGAATGCAACACTGACAGAACATTTTGACAAACTATGTGACGACATAGTTAATCAGACTAGACCTGACCACGAGTACTCAGAGACTCATCTATTACCTTTAATAAGAGCTTTTATATCTTTTGGCTTTTATAATGAAAAGTTTATAAATTATTTATGCGAGCAACTCAAAGAGGATGGAATCAAAAAGTGGCAAGAAGTCTTAGAATATGATAGAACTCTACTATTAGCTTATTCCGCAACTAGAATTGAAGACAGCCCAGTAAAGCTAATTGATAAAAGTCCTAGCGGCGTAGAGTACTTGAAGATGATAAGTGAGGGTCTAGGAAGATTTGGGGATGTAGGAGTAATAAATAACACAAAATTAACTCGTCTCAACTCAATCTTGAACAAACCAAATGGCCAGCTGCGAGACTCGTCTGGTAGGAAACTAACTTGGACAAGCCTATTCAGACAGATTGGCCACGACATTGCCCACCATCCAGAGATTGTTGGTCACAACTTATCGGTCGGTTTCCAGTTCACCCTACCGCACCAAAACTTTGCGGACATGGTTGTCTCAAGAAACTGCCTACCACCAGGTAACTTTGATCCTGAAACTCTTGAGCCACAGCCAATTGTTGAGGGTCAAAGGCATTGTCTAGTATTTGGTATAAGGCACCAGCATGATTGTATTGGGGAGGATGGCAAATTGAGTGGGTATAAGCAAATGATCTCTAGACTATTAAGCAAAATAGGCTACAAGGTTGTGTTCATCGACTTCAACAGTCACCAAATTGATGAGACAGTCCATAGAATCAAAACTGCTCTTCAATCGAACTGAGTCTGGTCTGCAAAGACCTTGCAATGGGAGAATCTTATGAGGAAATCTTGTGTTGAAAAGTTGAAAATGGCGACCTATTGCCAACGGTGACACAAACTAGTACTAATAAAACCAATACCGGTTATATGTGATTAGATATTGTTATATCTTTCACCAAGTTATCGATGTAAATGCTTTGAAGGCCATCATTATAATCAAATTATCTGTCGTTGGAGTTGCCATCAGTTGCCTAGTAGAAAGTAGAGTGACATAAGCATTGCATACAGAATCCAAGGCTACTAATGAATCTCCTCTGCACGCTCGAGTGATTCTAGAGTTTCGAGTAGATAAGACCAACTATCAAAATCAAAACACCCTTCAACTGCTGTATAAAACTAGCCAACAAGAGAGTCTTGGGCCTTATTTTTGCTTGAGAGTTCACAGTGATCGAGTCAAAAGTAGAAAATATACTTCGAATACCGCAGAATCAACAAGTCAAGATGAAAAGTTATACTCTAGAAACGCTTGTAGCTTCGCTATTCGTGATTGTTGTAGGCCTAAACTTTATACACTGCCACTACCTGAAGCATGAAATCCACCCAAGTCCACATTACCAGCAGCAACATCATCAGCATTATCCCCACTTCAACCCATACAGCTATGGTTACGACGTCGAGGATCATTATGGCAACAAGCAGTGGCGTCAAGAGCGTAGTCACAATCCACAAGAAGTACATGGAAGTTATGGGTACCGCGACAATAATGGAATCTATCGCGAGGTAGTGTACGTGGCTGACAAAAACGGATTTAGGGCAAATATCAAGACCAACGAGCCAGGAACAGGTGGTAGCAAGAGTCCAGCCGGCGTTAAGCTTGAATCTTACTATCCTTCGGCGCCAAGCGGGAGTGCCCACCCCAGTTACCAGGCTACTCTCGCTGCCGTTCCACCTTCAATACATCCGGTTCACTCAGTTTATCCTGCTTCGGCTGCTTCCAGTCCAAGCTCGTCGAAGATTTCAGGCCAACATCAGCATCAATCGCTTCCTTTGAGTGCCAGCGCAAGTGCAAGCGCCAGTGCAATAGTCCACCAAGTTCCGGTGTACGTTAGCCAGCCTATAGTGCAAGTTCACCAGTCTGTATCGCACGTTTAGATAAGATTAGATAGGATTTTGGATCAATTAGAAAGAACTCATTATAGAATTAAGTTATTATCAATATATATATATATATATATAAAATAAAACCAAACTACAGAATTGGAGTTTCAAGTAAAGATTGTTGATTCAATTAATTTTTAATTAATTCAATAACCTAAAGAATATCTCTTCCTCTTTTGGTATCTGAACAACTGAGATGTTGTTTCATCTCTCATCTGGTCATCGATTTCTGCTGCCAAGGACCAAAATTACACTTGAGCACCCGATAAAATGCGCGCTTGAATTGAGCATTAGCAAGTGCATAGCAGAAGGGGTTTATGGGCGAGTTTGTATAACATAAGAAGTAGGTGAAGTAGAACAGGTGGGTGTTGACGCATCCATCGGCTCGAGTGCAAAATCCAGCAACAAGAGCTAGGATATGGTATGGAGTCCAGCACAAAACGAAGGCGCCCAAAATGAAGCTAATGGTTCGTAGAGCCTTGCGAGCTCGATTTTCCGACTTCGACTTGTGCCTCTGTCCTATCCTCGGCCTGCCTACCATTCCACCCGAGCGACCCAATGGACTGGTCCAACTCCCGCCGCCTCGCTCGCCACTAGTGTCGTCATTATTCCCGCCTCCTCGACCGCTATCTCCTACTTTTGGCTGTCTTTGGTGATTCTTTCTAGCGTTGCTATTAGTTGTGGGCGACGATTCCAAAGAGGCTTGCTGATCCTGTTTGCTAAAATGCTGTTGTTGTTGTTGTTGTTGTGCTCTTAGTCCAACTCTATGCTCCTCGTCTCCTATATCTTCTTTGTGGTGCGAGTTTCTTCGTTCAACCAATTCAGTGGGCCCGTTTTTCCTCTCACCTGTCGCTTGCTTATCATATGGAGCATTAACCGTTAAACTGGGCGCTTGAGAAGCGGTCTTTAAGCCGGCAGTTGCGAGTAGCGATGCGGTGATTCCAATATTCGAGTTGGTATCTCGACGACAACTTGTCGTTGTCTCAAACTCGTCAGTATCCTGACAGCTTATCGTGGTTCTCCGATTGCTCATCCTTCGCTCTCTAAAATTTCCACTCTGGCCACTTGTCGATTGGGTGGTGTACTGAGTGGTTGTTGTAGTTGCCTCCTGGGATCTACGCAATGATTCCATACTACTCATGTCCAATTTACTGTGGCAACTTCCCTTGTCGTCTCTATCACTGGGGCGATCAGCAGCGGCATTTGGCAACTTGTTGCTTGTTGCCATGTCGCTCCCCACTAGATTCAACTGATTCGGCGTCGACTTGTTCATTTGCACAAAACCTGAACCCATAACGTCGCCAGCAATTTGGGCGCCGGTCATTCTGCTATCGTTCATGTTCGATGTCATCTCGACACCTGTTTGATCCATCGAACAAGTGGCACTTGGGCTGCCACTGGCGCCGCTTACTCTGGAGTGGTGTACCAGTGTGCCGTTGCGCTTGCCTTGTGGCGATACATTGACATTGGAGTTTCTCTCGAGATTTCCCGTTGACTTTCGGACCATTCGTCTTTGACGCTGCTGTTGCTCTTGTTTATTTGCATTGCAAGTCATCTTCACTGGGGATTCTGTTGAATCCTTCATTTGAGTACTTGGAATTTGACCAAATTCCGAGTTCATTTGCATGGAGCAAAGTGAGCAACAGTCGCAATTTTGAGTATTCAATGAGCCCGAGCCACTTACTGAGCTAATGGACGAAATGGTCGACGTTTCGTGGCCACTGGCTCTCGTTGCATTAGTTCTAACTACGCAAGTGCCGCCACCACAACCGGAAACTATCATTGAGCTGCTGGCGTCCAAGTCGCCCGCGAGCCCCAAGCCGGTGGATTGATCCGAGTAACTGTAGGATCTGCTCGACCTCAACGAGGAGTTGTTGCTATCACATGTCATGAGCCTATTTCCCCGTTGGCTCATGTGCTGCTGCTGCTGGTTTGAGTGCAATCCGCTCGGCACTTGCGAGCTCCTTCTCCTTCTCCCCTTCCAATCGCCATTGGAACCCTCGAGCTGATTGCCAACTAGTCTCTTGCCACTTAAATCTGAATTTACCTGGCCACCGCCACCACCACCACAGGAGCATTCGCATAAGTGATTGCTGGTGCCACCTTGCGACACCGAATCTGTTTTGCTGCTAGTATTGATGATAGACTCAGTAGCAATCATCAGCTTAGTTCCGGTCGGCGACTCCTGTCGGCTTTGGTTTGTATCCGGACTCTTGAGTGGCGCTGGTTGTGAGCTAGAAAAAGCACTATCATTCGAGCTCTCGACCTTTTTATGGCTATCCAAACTCGAGGCTAGAGTTGCAGTTGAATCTATCACTTGCAATTGATCGCCACCACCTGTTTGCAATGGCTGCATTGCCGGCGTTACTCCTGAAGTGGGCGTGACAGCGGCATTTGCAACCGTTTGCTGCTGGTTAATCTGATTCATGTTTAGCATCAAATCTCTAAACTCATTCTTCGATACAATCGGCGACCTCGGAATCAGTGGCTGGGGTCGGGGTTGTGTCAATGGTTGTTTTCTAGTTAGCGACTCGCTTCCGGCGCCACCTGTTAGATTTGAGCCGCCGGGCATCTTCGAGAACAAACCGCCGCGCGACTTTTCCTTGCCACCCTGGTGCTGAGCAGCCGCCTGTTGTTGCTTCTGTCTTCTCTTCAGCTGATCAATTATGGCCTTGGATTGCTGAACTGACTGACGCTTGCCTCCCATTCCATGACTTCCGGACGCAAGTCCACTGACCATAGCCCCTGCAGTGGAGTAAACGCTCGACGCTCCGCCAACTGGACTGTCGTCATCGGATTCGAAAGAAGGGGAACTCGATCTCGTGCTTCCACTTTCATGGTCAAAATCATACCGATTTCCCGAGTTCATCTGCTGCTCATTATCCCGAATTACTCCCCTTGGTCTCTGCGACCCGGAGTGCGAATCGCCTTTCACCTCCTCGTCAGCCTTTCCTCCACCGGAAGCCAATCGCTCGGCACGCTCCAAGTCGGCTACGGTACACACTTGCCCACTAACTCGCCGATCGTTCACCACCGAAGCCAACAGGTTGCGCTGGTACTGGCTGGTGGCGGAGTCGGTGTTATTTTGGCTTTGCTTGCGCAACAGCAACGAGCTAGCCTGAGCCTCAGTTAGCCTATGCAATCCACTCTGTCTACCTGCGGCCATCTCGCCACCTGTTGCTGCATCGTCCAACTGGTCGTTGCCGCCACTCTCCATATTTCGTTTGTTTGAACCGGAAGTCTCATTCAATTGCACTCCACCCTTCACTCTGGCGTAACTTTGACTCCTAGATCTAATCTCGCCCTTTTGACTACTCCTAAGCTCATTGGACAATCTGCTCTGCTGCTTGTGGTGCTCGTGGCTGGCAATTGAAGTGAGCGCCTGACTTTTGCCCCCTTTCTTATTACGATCATCATCATCGTCGTCGTCGTCGACCATGTTGCCGCCTCTCGGTTTCAATCCCTTGCTAGCCCCACTGCCGCCGCCACCGCCGCCCGCTCCAATGTATCGGGCGATGATTTCAGCTTGCTGCTGTTGCATCGACATCATCAGTTGCATTCGTTTTTGTTTGTTCTCCGATTTCTTGGCCAAATCGCGTGCTGTTTTGTATATACCTCCATACAAAACAAACATAATTGCCAGAGTTGAGTAGAAATAGAATAGTATGAGCGAAGTGTTGAAGACGGGATTCTTTAAAAATTGGACGGCACACTCGTACTCCTTTAAATCTCGCTTGCCCGTTATCCAATCCCAGGACATGATTGTGCCAAAGAAGATGGCGAACGGAACTATCCAAGTGATTGCAACCATTATTATAACTCGCCTCTTTGTTCGCCACTCGCGATACCTGGTCGGCGCCTTGATTGAGAAGAAGCGATCAACTGTAATTAATAGAACAGTGTAAATGCTAATCAGACACAGAGTGTGATCGGTGGCCAGCCAAATGTCGCACCAAAATGGACCCAAAGTCCAGCGCCAGCCTCTGAGCACATAGATGGCAAAGAAAGGCATCGAAACAATGCCAATAAAGAGATCACTCAAAGCAAGTGAGCAAATTAAATAATTACTCGGCTGTCTAATGGTTCGTTCGTAGACAAATGACATTAGCACCAGGATATTACCTAAAACCGTTAGCACTACGCAAAGGCCAATTAGAACGGCAATTGTTATGGTCGACCATCTAGCAAATGGAGTTCCGGTTACGGGATCAAGCGAGAGTCCAGTGATGGTGTCAATGGTGGCTCCCGTTTGCGGGTCAATGGTGGTCAAGTTATCGAAGGGAGCTAGCGTAGTGGTTTCCAATGACACTTGTTGTTGTTCTTGTCGGTGATTCGACGAGCTCGATTCAAAGCTTGTAGTGCTCTCCTGAGCTTGAGTTTGGTAGTTGTAATCTAAACTTCCGGTTGCCATGTCGGCAGCGCCGCTGGCGTCTAGTTCGGCATCCGGAAAGTTTTGGTTATTGTTACTGTTGCTATTGCTATTGACCACCGACGCTACGGAGCTTAGATCGTAGACGTCTCCATTGTTGTTGTTGCTGTTTTCGTTTGCTCTTTCAAATTGGTTTTGCTCGTCGCCAAATCTCCTCTCTAATCCGGATTCGATTCCACTCTCATTCTCACTCTCACTCCAACCTCTGTTTCCACTGCTCGACGGCCAGGTAGACTCATCCTCGTGTTGGCGGCTCTTTCTCGGTTTCCGCTGTTGCTGCCGCCTCTCGTCGGCTCTCAAGTTTTCCTCTCTCGCTAGCGCCGCATCCCGATGACTCTGGTTTTCCAACTCTCGTTTCGCATCAACTATTCTAGTGGCCCCATGGGATTCAAATGGCTTCACTGATTTCGATTCCGATTTATTGGCTGTGTTGTGTACTAAGGTCAAAGTTGAATTGGCCACGTTAATTTGGCGCGGCCATGTTTCGTTCAAAGCCAAACCTATGCCTCCTTCTGGCGCCGATTGGTGACTGACCATCGATCGCGTAACTGTTACAAAGTCAGGCGTCGATGTCGACACTGAACTTGTCGCTGCTATCGTCGTCGACGTTGCGGTCTCAATCTCACGGGGTTCGCCTTGTTGTTTGCTGGCGATTTTCTCATAGGCACGCGTGCTGATCATTGTCATTGTGTCAGTTTGAACGATTGATTCTGTTGTCTCTCTGGTCAACATCGATTCGGTGGGAGAAGAATGTAGACTGCTCAAGAACAAAGTGGACTTAGCATTAGAGTTTGAGGAAATCACTGGAGGTGTCATTGGCATTGGTGTTTCGCCGGAAGTTGGCTGTGAGTGGCGGCGTGGACTTTTACTGACAGTGCCGCCACCGCCGCCGCCGCTGCTGCTGCCGACGAGTGGACCGAGAGAGAAACCCAACGGCCGCGAGAGCAACCAAATGGGCTCGTTTGACTTGCTTATCATGTCGTCCAATTCCAGAGTTCGAAGCGAGAATTTGCTCGTCGTGGCCACATCGTCGCCAGCATCGTTGTTGTTCAGTTTACTGGGAATAAATTCACCTCTGCTCCTTTGAAAACCTCCACTAAAGACACCTGACAGAGGGGATGTTGTTGGCTGGCCATTAGAATGACGCTCGATGTCAGTGTAACTTTCGTTGTTGATGTTGTTGTTGCTGATGCTGTTATCAATGGTGCTGCCACTCTTTCCGTTGCCTTTGTCGAGCTCGGCACTTGATTCATGTCGATGCAGTTGAGCGACGCTGGTCGCTGGTGTCACAAAAGTTGGCAAGCTCGTTTGCGGCTGCTGCTGCTGCTGCTTCACTGCAAACGGAAGTGCTGGCGCCAAGCTAGCTGCACGGCTGCGTCGGCGGTTCCTCCGATGGACTCGATGGTTGTGGCGGCCGTGAGGGCAAGTGGCGCAGACGTTGCTGTTGCCATTGCTTTTACCATTGCTTTTGCTGTCGCTGCCGCTGCCGCCGCTGCTCATGTCCACCTCGCTGTGATTTCTCTGCTCGGCCGATGGTCCACTAGGAACTGGAGGCCAATTTTGGCAGTTGGTGTTGCCATTGGAGCTGCCATGTTTACTCAGCATCGACTGGCCCACCTCAATGGAACTGGCAGCGGTGGACAAGTCGCGCTTGAATCGGCTTTGCATAATCGCAAACTCAACCCCATCTATAAGGAAAGTCCTTGAATCCTTGGAATTGTTTACTTGATTAGCCTTAGCCGCTAATTCCCGCCTCCTCCGCCTCCACATCCTCCTACTCTTACTCTCACCTCCAAAGCTTCTCGCATTCGAGTAAAGTTGAGACCCTAGAGTTGAAGTCGTTGAAATGTTTGTCCAATTCAGCGACGATAAGTTGCTGTTGCTGGCTCGAGTTTGTCCTGATGAGTCCTCGTGTTGTTGCTCATTCGATTTCCGACGCGAATATTCAAAAGATCCGTCGGCGAACTTGTCGATTGTTCGAGATTTTGGCGTCCGCCGGAAGTTTGCGGAGCCTTGAAGTGGCCCCCACTGGTGAGACACCGACTTCACCTGGACGGATACTAGCGGTGGTGGTTGTTGTGGTGGTATCGATAGAGACCCTTGAGGGTTTGCCGAATACCCCGCTTCAAGCTGATCAACGACCACCTGCTCCCGATTCAACTCCAATTGGCCTCTTGAGTTTCGGTCTCGATGACCAAACTTGAGTTTTGAGTCATAATTGACGTAGCCAGGCGCAAGGCTAAGCGTTTCCGCTTGTGAACGAGTGAAAGACAAGTGGTTGACTAATAACAGTAGTAGTAATAATCGAGCTGGAGAAATTAGAGGGTTTGAAACTCTAGTGGTTTTCATGGCCATTGGACCTACCACTTCCGGTCGCGGCCACCGCAGCCGCCATCGTGACCTTGCGAAGGTCGAGCGCTGGCGAGTTGGCCGGAAGTTGCTGTTGTCTCTTGGGTTGCCACTGTGATCACATGATAAACTTCTCAACTTCACAATCTCAGTATTATCTCTCCTCCCATTCGCTGCGCCATTGATCTCAATCTCTTGCTGGCCGCTAGGTGACGCGTCGCTCAATCGCCTCATTAGGCCGGCCACTTGTTTTTGGCAAGCAAGCAAGCCACTTTATCTTTTGCACCAAACTATAGTCCAAACCTTCTTCTCCCTTGATGATGGAACCAATCCACTAAAATCGACGAGTCTTTCCCTCTACTCGCTGTTGCTTTTTTAATCCTTCCCCTTGGCTCTCTTCACAGTTGGCCTCTCCAGTTCGCGGCCGTTTCATTGGCTTCCTCTTTGCAAACTTTTCCAAGGTTACGTTTGAACTTGAAGCTGAGCTCAACAGCAAGCATTCAAATAGCTTGAGCTTGACACTGGGCCAACTTCAGGTCGAAGCCGGCAAAGTGGTTTCAGTTTAGTTTAATTTTAGTGAGTCACTAGGTCGCCTCTTGTGTCTTGTCCTGTAAATTTACTCTCTCCCTCTCTCGTGCTTCGATTTAGCGCGCTCGTGTTGTGGTTGTTTTCTAAGCTTCCGGCCTTGAAAGTGGCAACTCTTTGTGAGGTTGATCCTCGTGGCATTTGATTTCTGTAAAAGTTGGTTTGGTTTTCGGAGTAAAGGTTTTGGTTAGTTGTCGTTCGATCAGCAACTGAACTGAAGCAACAAACGCAAAGGTGTACGCCAGGCGAAAGTGAGCAGCACTAAGAAAAGGGAAAACTAAAGAGGGAGAGAGCAAAAAAGTTTGGGGCAAAGGTAAAAAGAACATCCATTTGGTGTAAGACATCTCGCCTGATAACTCGATGCTAGCCGCTGGACAAACCTAACGACCTGCCAACTGTCAATGGCGATCAATACTAATTTAAATCAACCGTGCTCAACTGCACACCTGCCGATAATTTCGCCTACTTCTCTGCTGTTGGTGTTGGCCACTTCAGCGCGGCGGTTACGATTCTCTTCACAGTGAGTCAAATGTTTTGGCCAGTTAGAGTCTGCCATTTCACATTCAACTTTGTTACTCGCCGCTAGAGTCTGTTAAAGTCAATCCAAATGGCCCATTGAAAAATGATCGCCTTTTTTGTCTGTCTAAGTTTGGGTCTGACTAGTTGGTTTGCTCGTTGGCCGCCGCAACTTTGCCGACCGGAACCAAATGACCTGTTAGGTCTCTCATTCAATGAGCCAGAAGTTGCAACGAGATGTCGCATCTCGTGGCCTCCGGTGGCCGGAAGTCGCGGGTTGCGACTTGCAACGGCGGAGTTTTATGAGTTTGCCATTGATGTGCTATTAAAAGAGGGGAAGTGTAGAATGACAATCCTCCTTCTCTTTTTCGTGGTAAGAAATGCGATTCATGTGAGAGGAAGAGGAAAGGCGGCGAGTGAGACAAGAGTTGAGTGTTGCATGAGCGCTAAATTCAAAGTTGCACTAGCGTAAAGAAAAACGACAAGTGGCGCTGCCGGCCACCGACCTCAATGGCCCCAACTTCCGGGGCCACTCGCCAGGCTGCCGGTACAACTGATATAATGGCGCCACTATTCAAAAAACAAAAATAGAACAAAACAAAGCCACCAAAAGAGGAGGAGAGTTGCAAAAAACCCATCGGCACTTGTATCTCTTTATGTGTGTTGCGGATGGCCGGCCAGCCAGCAAGCCGTTCAGCGAAAGTTGGCGACAAATTCTCGAGAGCCACTTCGGTTTGGTTTGGTTCGGTTTGGTTCGGTTCGGTTGGTTGACTGGCTGGTTGGCGGCGCCATGCGCTTGGCGCATACTTTGTTGCCAATGTATCTGCTCTCGGGCTAATTTGAATATCGTCACTGGCTCTCGGGCTGAGCAGTTAGCCAGCCAGCCGAAACTGAAGCGCTCTCGTCGACTGGAGAGCCTATTGACTTTCGCGCCAGTTTCGTCCGCGCTACACAGAACGTTTGCTTTTCAGCGTTGTGATGTCGTTGGTTTTGGTCGGCGTCATCGTGGTAGTTGTTGTCCCCATCGAACAGCACTACCACCGCCACTAGTTGGTCTCCGGTTTACATAGTACGAGTTCTGCGGTTTGAGCGCCAAATAGTGCGGCTTCCGGTCGGCCGCAAGTCTAGCCAAAGTTTGGTTAGCTATCTGCAGCTAGTCTCAATAATTCCCTTACACTTATCAGTCGCAGGACAGATCTGCGAACAGGAAAGACCGCAGTGTTGAACGGCCGTGCTGCAAATCTTTCCCTCGCAGGCAAGATCGAGTGTAAGGCAATTATTGAGACAAGCTGTGGCTTGCTGGCAAGCGCACGGTGCTCAACGTTCGGTAGTCTTCTCAATTCTCTCGCGCTGAGCTCTCCAGTTGCAGAGGCAGTTTGCTTTGTCGCTGGGCATTCAATCGAGAATTTATATTGATCTTTTATGCGGCCAAGTGGAACGCCAAAAGGGGAGACGCCATTGCTAGCGCCGCCGCCGCCGCCACCAACAACCTCCAATTGGACTCCCGCTTTTCCCTTGCTCCTCATCCACTTCATCCCCCAACTTCATGCCCAATCTGAGGCAACACTCGTGGCGGCAACGTTGAGTCCGAAGGAAAGAGTATCCGCTTCTGTCGCGAGATGATGGCCGTGATGACGCAGCGCCGAGATGCTCAAAGCTATGGAGATTTTTGGTCAACCCTCTCCGCTGGGCACCAATACTTTGCAACCGAGTGATACTTTAACTGCTTTGTTATTACTGCATCCAAATCCGAATCGGAATCCAAATCCAAATCCAAATCCAAATCCAAATCCATGAGAACCAACCAACCGACCAACGACCACTGGACACGAGGCGCCAAATTTAAACTTTTCGTTATTACTATTTGGTTCGGCCAGTAGCTAGTGGTTGCCCAAACCAATAGGACGAAATCTAAAGCCAACCCCCTCCTCCCATTAAAACCCTTCAAATGTCTCGCTCCGCGCCGCCATCAAATCATTTGCCTCCTCTGGCTCACAAGACTGAAATAAACCGAAGTAATTTCAACCGGCTCCTTGTGTTCTAATGGCAAGCAACAAGAGCCGCCACCCAACATTAGCGTGGGTGGCGGCTAATTTCGATGGCAAAAGAGCAGCGCTCGATTGCCTGGCGCCCGAGGCCAAGTGTTGGCTTGCGAGCTTCGCGATTTATGTCGCGTGAAAATTAGATGAAAATTTAGCATGACGACGAGCAGCTTACTGGCTACAGTAGTTTTGGTAGTAGTGGCGAGCAGGACTTCCTGTGGCTCTTCTCTCGCTTAGGCGATTCGCATTCAGTTTTCTGGATGCGAATGTGACTTTATTGTTGAATTTCCGCTGACTAAGCTGAAACGAAAGCGAGAAAGAGGCATTCTAATTGTGTGTTTGCGTTCGTGTTTGATTTGTCGTATCGGAAGGTAAAAAAGAGAGAGGGGCAAGCGAAAGCAATCAGCAAGTTTACCTGACTAATTACCATCAGCGACTAAATTGCTCACACTCGCCCCCCCCCCTTCCCCCCACTCAGAGCGAGCGGATCGAATTTCAGGCGAAAAAACTATTTTTAGCTTAGGTAAACTTGCAAATCCGTCAAACTCAATTAGATAGTCTCACTGGAGCGTGAGAAGCGAACGGCGCCATGCGCCGCCAAGTCACCAGGAGCCCGCGAGTCAGAGTGATTGATTTTCCCTTTTCCGATCGCCTCCATTTCCCGAGTTGGCAGAAGTTTAAAATTTCAACCAACCCTCTCGCTCTCTGAAACAGAACCTCACCACCAAACAACTGAACCATCTTGGCCTAAACTCGGCGCCGGCTGAGCCGTCGACTGCTCATTTTTCATTGACTTCAATTGGAATTTTGTAATCGTAAATAAAGAAAAAAGAGTAAGGAGTAAAGAAAGGGGAGAAGGAGAGAGAAGCTGAGAGTGAAGAGAAGTGAGAAACGAGAAGCACTTGTGATCTATTGGCTCCTTGGTTTGTTTTGGTTTTAGATTTTTTCCTCGGAATTTTTCATCTAAAAAATCTCTCCGACTTTTGATTCCTCTTTTCCGAGAAAATTCCAACCGGAAGGAGGAAAAATCTCGGCAGACTCTAGAAAAACTTCAAAAATTGGCCATTAGCAGCGCGAATATCGACCGGCACCTAGCGACGAGCGTGGTTCCTTGTTGAAGCTTCGGCACCACCGTTGCCTACAACACCAAGCACCAAGCAAATAACTATCAAACCATCGGACTTTTCTCGCTCCCTTTCATCGCCTGGTGAAGTTCAAAAATCTGTCTCCGCTAAGTACAATAGGCAGCCCACTTTTGGCCAAACTTTGCCTACTTGCTCTTTTCCCTCTGCCTTTTGCTAGATCTCAATGGCAGCCG
This sequence comes from Aculops lycopersici, assembly GCA_015350385.1. Classification (NCBI taxonomy): domain Eukaryota; kingdom Metazoa; phylum Arthropoda; class Arachnida; order Trombidiformes; family Eriophyidae; genus Aculops; species Aculops lycopersici. The sequence goes on along the minus strand of WNKI01000004.1, from coordinate 1,965,931 downwards.
CCGCCACCGCCGCGTGGCGAACATCAATAACTTTGGCCCCTCAGCCGATCTCTTTGTTGGTTGGCAGGAGTTTGCCCGCTTCCAATCTGAAGGAATCTCAATGGTAACGGCGGTGGCGAGATTCAACTACTAGCTAACAAACGAGTTAATGGAAGCCGCTGAGTACCGGGGTGGCATTAGCACGGAGGCATTGAGATTTTGACTTCCGTTTGCGGGCCAGAAAGAGGAGGCGAGAGAGAGAGAGGAAATGTTCAATGGGCTGGCCACAAGGCGCAGGTTTCGCTCGCTCCGATCTGATCCAATTCGTTGCGATCGGATGAGAGCGGTCGCCCAATCGACCGGTTAGCTAACTGGCAGGCCCCTGGTGCCGGAAGTCATTTGCCAAACTTCAGAGTCACGCCTTGGCTCGGCGGAAGCAGTCGCCTGCTGGTCGGTTAGCCTTAGGCCAGCCATTGTGTCAGTTAGATGGTCGAACACATGAATTTTCTCCCCTCTTCCCGCTCGTGTCTTGATGATTTCGAAACGGCGAAGAGAGTCGATGTTGGCCGACCAAGGGCTTGATTCTAAAAGCTACAGCCACCACCGACCCGCAGACGTGAGAGAGCCTCAACTTTCACTATTCTCGCTCGCGTTGAGTGGTAAAGTTCTGAAATTTGTCAGCTGCGGCGAGCTTGCCAAAATGGAACGCATGTCAAGCTCGCACCACTCCTTCTATTAACACCGCCACTACCACTACCTCTTGAGTCTATTCAGTTGGAGGAATTCAATTGGCCTGTTGGCAGCAACCAACCGGACAACCAGTCGAGCGGCTGACCGGCCGGCGATTGTGTGCAAAGTGGTCGGAGGCCTGATGACGCGAGTGCAGCAGTGGATGTAGCCGCCGCCGCCGCCGTAGCTGCGACTGCTGCTCGTTTGGAATAGAAGTGATAGTAGTAGTAATAATAATAATAGCAATAATTCGTATTCTTAAGAAAAGCTGGCATAGCAATGGAAAGAAAACTCACTTTTTGACAGCTAAACGAAAGGAATAAGAAAAGAGGAGTTGAGTAAAATTTTACTGGACAAATCACGTCACTTGCAAGTTGCCTCTTGCATTTTGGCCGCCGCCGCCGCAACTTTGCCTGACCTGGCCCCATCTTTTTGTGCGCGACTAAAAGATGATAGCGACGAGTCAAGTCAAGTCAAATTGCTGACATAAACTCAGTCACATTTTTTAGATTGCTCTCCTTCTCCTTCCCCTCCACTTCGGTGGTTGTGCTAGTCAATGAATGCTCATGACGTCACATAACATCATCAGCACCAGCACCAGCAATTGCAGTAGCCGTGAAGGTCAGTCAACACGGGAGATTTTTATATAGTTTTCTTCGGGACAGGAAGTCTCTTGGTTGTACAAGTTCCTCACTCAGCTAACAAGTGGTTGTTCAGCCGAGAAACCGCCAAAGCTTATCGTTTTCTAGCTGAGGCCATCGGCAATGAAGACAAAAATCAAAATTATTTGCATCCACTTTCGGTTGGCTGACGCTTAAATTTAGCCAAGCGACAGGCGAGAGCCTCGAGTCTGGAGCAATCATTTCAATCAGCTTGATGGCTGCCCATTGGCTTTACCCAGGGACTAAGAGTCTCAATTGCTTTCGGAAGCTACAAACGATCGATCGATCGATTGACCGATAGATTGAACTCTCTCATGTCCCGTGACCATCACCGACGACCACGAGCGCCACGATTACAAGCACAAAACTTTGCGACTCCATCTCATCTTTCCTCGCTGTGCCGAGCAAAAAAGGGGGACGCAGATTCGAGTGGCACCGGGAATTTCAGTATTTGAATGGCGCAAAACTTAACAGGATGCCACTTGAAGCTCTAGCCAGAATCTATCGCTTGTGCCTTAAAGTAGAGAGCGAGATCAAGTGGCCAGCGAGAGAGACAACTAAACTTTGGGCGCGTGTGCAGCGGAAGTTGAGCAGTCGACGGAGGTTGTGTTGTGTTGTGTTATGTTGAGTGCAGTAGGGCAGTCACTTGCCCCAAGCGCGTCCATTATGATGATCGACATAACTGTTATCATTATCGTCCACATACTTGTCTCTGTTGGCCAACCGGCTGACCAAGAGGCCAAGTGGCCACATAAATTATCCCATTGGTCTGGCCGTTTGGTTTTCGGCGTTTAGTGGTAGTGCGATCGCCAATGCGAGAGTTGAGCGGTTGTGTGGTTCCAACTGACACAACCGCTAAACTCCAAGAGAGGGAGAGAGCAAGAGGAGGCTAATAGTGTAGGGGCGAATGGTGGTGCTAAAGCGTGGAGCCTAACGGGAATCAATTCGGTTGTTATGTGTGTCGGCTGCCTCTCCTAAGCCCAAACGTTTTTCCTTGCCCACGTCTGCTGCCACCACTCCCCTGACACACCCCTCGCCACGTCGTCCAACGTAGACGGCTCGGCAAGCGGTTAGTTTATTTAGCCAGCATTCGGTGGCAAGCTAATATGGCCAACAGATTGGAACCAAATTAGCTTGCCACTGGGCCAACTAGCTGGCCGTATATACGCTAGAACGGACCAGAATCTGGACCGGAAGTTGGAAGTGCCAACAGATTTGCGAGTGCAAAAAGGAGTCGCGTCACAAGTCTTCGCAAGAGATAGAGATACACGAGCTCAACGAGGTCACTAAACGGCAGTCGCAGCAACCACCGCCACCACTAACATCATGAGCTTCGAGCGGCAAATTGTGATTTGCTTGCACCATAATAATTATTATTATTACTATTTCACGATAAGATAATGGAATACAAAGTGATAAAATCAAATTAGCCACTTGGTACTGGGAAAGCGGGAGTCTAATTGACGGCAGACTAGCAACCGATTCATCGATTTGCTTGAGATCGAGTTGGAATCTTCGCGGCTGAGTTGCTTAATTGAGTTGAATGCACCACCGATTATATGGTTGGATATCTTTGCACTAGGGCGGCTTATTAATCAATTGAAATTGGAGGCCCCAAATGTGAGTCCAAAATTCAATTGCAAATCGTGATATCGCCCCAAGTGTAAGTGGCAGCTCTATATAAAGGGGCGCCAAATTGGTTGGAATGGATAGATAACACTCACACAAACACAAGTCTTTAGTTTAGTCCCGACATCCTGACGACCACGAGGTTGGCACCAAAAATTTGAGTGCCAAAATTTGCTCTGATTCTTTTTGGCCGCAAAAATCAAACAAAATTTTGGACGAGCAAGTTTCCTGAAAGGAACTTTACTAAACTTTACACTAACAAGCTGACGACCGGAGTTTACACCTGAAATCTCTGTAATAGTTTGGGAGACGAGCAAACGCATCCAACAAGCTTGAGAGAAACCTTGCGGCCAGCTCCGGTAGAGTCGCACAAAAGTTGGTTGTTAGTTTTGTTTCGTTTGGTTTGGTTTAACTCGAACTCGTTATGTTTTGGTTCCAGTGACATGATAGTGGCGCTTGTTACCAGTGACATGATCCCAGGTAAGGCTTTCATTTTGTTCAGTGTTTGTTTCGCACATTGCGGTGACTTTCTTTGCGACAACTGCACAAAGAAAGTCGGGCGCCCAAAGGGGGGAGGGGGGAACGAGAAGAAATGGAGACTCAACGTATAGAAAACGCAGCAGATGATACCAAAGTCATAGACACGACAACCCAATTACCTGGCCAAAAGTTTCGCTAGATCTAGGATTCTCTCCCATTTTGTTGGCGAGTAGATGGGAATTATTACTGTTACTTCCGGCCGACAAACCCGTTGGTCTGTTTGGTCGGTTTGCTAGCCAATCAGGCGAAAGGCTCCAGTGCCATTGAAGTAATAACAACGGCAATGGCGACAACAACAACGACTGCGATGACAACCAGCTCATGATTGTAACGCGAGAATGGGATAGTCTGTGACATGGACAAAGTTGGACAGCAAACATTAAGAGAGATAGTGAGTGAAGGAGAGAGGGAGAGAGAAATCTGGAAACTGTAACAACATTTGCCCAGATTTAATTCACCTGGTTGCTCTTCTACTTCGTTTGCCAGGCGAGAGCAACATAATCATCAAACTAGACAAAAGAGACACGGAGAAAACTATCTACTATTTGCAATGTTTGGACGAGCGGTGTTAGCGCGACAATTATTACGGACCGCCCCTGCCGGTCAGTGGCACCGCCACCGCCTCCGCCTCCGCCTCCGCTTCCACCACCACCACTACTACTACTACTACTACTACTGTGATTTTCGGCCCGCGCTCGAGCTTGAGGCTCATGCCGGCATCATGAAGTTGCCAATCTTATCGCAACCGTCGCCATCGTCGTCGTCGTCATCGTCTCTAAAGCCATTGAACACTAAAACTAAAGCCAACACACACTCCCACTGCTTCTGTCAACATCCTCATCAATGAACAGCAAGACCACGACCGCCGGCGACGACCGCCCTCCCGAAATGAACTTCATCCCTCCCTGTAAAGCAGCTCCTCTGGGCTGCTTTACAGTCGGTGGACACATAACGGCAACGGACTACGCTACCGGCGAGTCTCCATTGCCTCGCCATTGCCTGAATTGGATTGGATTGAGTGAGTTACAGCTGAGTTGAATTTGGTTTAGTTCGGTTCGGATAATGGGCCACTGCAGCTGCCGTCGCCAATCGCGAACCAGAGGAAGTTTCAGAGACGGAAGCGCAACCGAGCTGGTAGAGTAGAATGGGCGAGTCAACAAGGAGCCGAAACTCGTTCGGTGGTTGGACTTTTGGAAGGTGAAGGGGATCAGCGGAAGCAGCAACGGCGCCCGCCAGAGGAGCAGGAGGCGCATCGGAATTGGACTAGCGGCGGCACGTATTTTTCTAGCTAACTTGGCAGCGGGCGGCCGGAATTGATGATCATGTGATTGGGCTGCCGTCGTCGCCGGCGCCCCAATAGCCAGGCCACTCGGGTTTACCTGTTTGCGGCTGGCTCATGATGCGGCAGCACCAGGTGTGTTTCGGCCGGCGGCTGGCCGGCAGCAGAAAACCCGCCAACTGGAGGGCAGACTTTAGCGCACTACAACCGCCTCTACTGCTAGCGCCCTTGGTAAAAAGAACTACAGGGGCCTGCGGCGAGCTGGTTAGTGAATCTAGCCGAGCAGCCAGTCGACTCCATTGCCAAATTCCCGCGGGGAGTTTATTTTCCACGCTCCATTTCGAGGCTCCTAAAATATTGTGGCCGTGTTGTTGCTGCTGTTTAATTTTGACGACGCGCCACTCTGCCAATTTAGCCCCATGAGGTTCATTTCTTTTTCTGCCTAGTTGATTGGTCGGTATGTCATCGCGAGCAAGCAGATAGGTGTGGCCAATTAGGATTCAGCAGGTGGTTAGCGGAGATGAGGGGGACAAAATCAGCAGCCAAACAATACAAGGCCCACTCTAGCTAGAGCTTTAAACTATGGGCAGTCAGATCGTCCTTGTTTCGCAAATCGAGCAGTTGATCAGTGGCCTCGATCGGCGGCGGCGAGCTTTTGAAGGGCAGTGGACCAGCCGCCGGAAATCGAATCAAATTACAACCAAACGGCTCAAGACACTAGATGGAAAGAGAGTGAGAGAGAAAGCGAAGGCCAACAATAACGAGCTTCTATTGCGGGAATTTTGGCAAGCTAACTCTTCATTACCATTCAACTGGGCGCCCGGCGTCTAGTCCATTGGTCATGTGGTAGTCTTGCGTTTGATATAATTGGCTAGTCGCAATACAATTCGCCGCAACATAAACGGGCGCCACTAGAGAGCCTCTCTGGCAAAGCTAGCGAATCATGTCATATCCTCGCTGCAGTCATTTTGGTCGCGATGATGATGATGATGATGATAATGTTGCCAGGAAAGACTAGACAATTTGCTCCCCTCTATCAGTGTTGCATTTGGATTCACTGAACTTGCCGCCAGAGTTTCGCCGCGGCTGCCACCGAAACCCAACCGCAACCACCACAACCCTAACCGCCAAACCAAACCACAACCACGAGTGAGATATGAGATGGCAAACTGATCGACGGCCAGTCGGCTGGCAGTGAATGCATCAATCTGTAGCAACCAGACAGCCGGCTGGCAGGCGACTGGCGATTTTATCTCGAAAAATGGGAAGCGACGAATCCTCTTTGCCCTCGACACTCGGAAGCCAGCCAGCCGATAAACTTGCCAACTAAACTACCCAAGCTCCTCAGTGGCCAGTGGAGTTATGATCATAAATAAATTGATTTGCATTCATTACAAGGGCAACTTGGTCGCTGTCGTTGTCTGGAGACTAGTTGCCCCTCCCTGCGCGTGTAGTCTCAATTTGTGTGTGTGTCGTCTTGGTTTCCGTCTAAAAACTGATACTCACACTTGAGCTAGCTAAACTCGAACAATTCCCCCTTTGTCATTCTCTCAAAATCTTGACTCAACTTGCAGCGGGCAAGGGCACCTAGCGACGTCGCTAGGTGCCCCTGCTTCTGTGTGCGCCGCTCACTCACACAGAGTGGAGTTTCGCATTATGTCGTTTCTACCGCTTCCTCCTCAACGCAGCACGGCGAGATTAACTGATACTAAAATCTTTTTCCCTCTCCCCTTCATTCCTCTTCGCGTTGCAGTCGTTTTGTGACTTTAAGATTTTGGACCAACGATAACAAAACAATAGCAACAGAGAGGAAGAGATGAATTGCACAATACATAACTACCTTTGTCATGCTTCCCTTCTCTTTGTTCCACTCAAACATCTCCCAATGGACAAAAACTCTTCCTGTTCCGCGGCTATTTCGTGGTTTTTTACCCTTTAACTTGTATGCTCTGGCTGCGAGTTTTGTGTGCTCAATTTAAGTCTTAGTTGGAACCTCATTGCTGCGATGTTAAACTCAATGTTGTAACCAGCAAAGGAAAACACACGAGAGTTAACACACATTGAACCAAAGAGTGGTCGTCTCTCCCTCTAAAAGTCTTGCCGGTGAAGAGATTAATTGACTTGATGCATGTTTTGCGCGAGTATCGCGCAAATAATGCGAGCAAGCGGAAACGGAAGAGGGAATGAAAATCCAACGCTCGCTTGCTGTTCCGGTCGGCGTTAGTTTCAGGGTAATTTGCATGTTGCTGATGCCGCCGCCGTTTTTGTACCCTCAGAGAGAGAGAGAGAGGAAATTTACCTGCTTCACTTTGGCTGACCTCGTTGTGGTTGCTCAAGTTATCAGGTAATCCACTTAGCTCATGAGGATTTTCTTCGAATCTCCTCCTCTCCAGAGGATTGTGTCCAAGATAAACTACCAGCCACCTAATATAAATTTTCTCATAGCATAACGCCACTATTATTATCTAAAAGTTCACGGTCTTGCCAACCGGAAGTGGCTGTCGCTAGGTCGAGCGATCGGCTTGGTCCCTTTGTTCATATTTCTTGTTTGAAGAGCTAAAATTAACAAAATTAGCATTACTGGAGTATTTGAGTTTGGGTCTGAAGGGCAAAATAATTGAATCATTTCAGGTTCGTTACTTGCGTCATACTTCTAACTAACCGTGACTTTCACTTTCACTTTTACTCTCTCTCTCTCTCTCTTTCTTTCTCTCTCAATCACACACACACACTCGCACGCACTGTTACTTAAGGGAAGACAACGAGCTTGATGTCGTCGTCGTCACCGGAAGTGAGTCCAGTGAATAATAATTAACCGATTTCCGTTCCGTTGAGTTGAATAGAGTTGAGCTGCTTTACCTAAGTAATAGCCAGAAACCAGACTCGCTATTTTCTGTGGGCAGAAGCACAGTGGCAGGTATCAGCCAGTCGTCAGCTAATCCAATTACTCCCTAGTTTACCTGCGACTAAGTTTTAGCAAACTGCAAGCGCAACTTTAGCGTTCGGTTAGTGGAAGCAGCAACAATGATAGTAACAACAACATGAGACTTTTCGTGTTTCGCCGGAAGTGCGAGATGAAATTTTCATTGTCCCGTCGACCAAAGGTGTAGCTAGTGCTGGTGCTAGTGTTAGTGGTTGCCAGTTAGAGTTATAGCCATAGCCACCGAAACTGATTCGCAGCGTCTAGCAACGTGATGATGAATGATGAGCACGAGCTACGTGGCTAGTAAAGGGAATGGAAGCAGCAACGGCAACAACTGCAATTAGGCTAGCTGGTCTTTGATCTTGAACTCGGCGGTCTTGGTTCGTAGTGGCGGTGGTTGTTGTTGTAGAGTAGTTTGCTGCTTGGGGCTTAGCATTTCGGCTCCCTCTCCTCCCTCCTCCAGTTTAGTGGCCAGAGGGAAGCAAGTGAAAGCCGAGATGTGGCAACGTGGCTCGGGCCCTGCTGGCTTGCAAACAGCTCGAGCTGCAAAGCGACCCTCCTGGGACCGTTCATGTGAAAGGTCAAATGAGCCATCGCGTTGTGGCTTTCCTCGGTTCATCTCTGTGTCTCGCTCTGTTGTGCTTTCTGTATCATGATGATGATTACCATCATCTGGTTGAATATCAATGAGCTGCTCAATGGTCGCCTCAAAGAAGTATGATTGTTGCCGTTGCCACTAGCGCTTATCGGCCAACAAGCAATAGCCGATGGTTGTTGTTGTTGTTGCTATCACTCCTGTGAGCTGGTGAAGGCGACAAGAGCAACAGAGATCATGTTGCACTCTAACACAAAACGCAAACACGTGAGACACATACAAACGCTCGCAACTCGATGCTCGCTTCCTCTAAAAACGGCAACTTGGCATTGCTCTTTTCAATGGTTAAATTCTTCCTCTGCTATCGAGAGAAACCGAAGTCTAGCATTACACAATAACAAACTCGGTGGAAAGTCAATCGTCAGTTTAGTCCACCACAAAACTCCGTGTAAGTTTGTCTCTCTTTACTCGATGATAGCTCCCATTTCAGAAAACGCCATGTCTCCGTCTTCCGCACCTCTAGTTGTAGCAAAAACTCACGTGTGATTGTTTAACTTTCTCTCTGATTTTTGGTGATAAAGTAAGCAAAAAGTTGGACAAACAAACAGAAAGACAAACAAACTACTGTTACTTTTAATGGGACAAGCCGTTCAATTTAATTTGATATTAATAGACTTTCGTGCGCGCGAGCGAGAGCCCACTTTTTGTACATCCCGTAAACCGGAAGTTGCTCTTGAGTGTATCTATCGCAAGTGCAAGCGCGAGGCCAGTTCCTCCGATTCGCGTGTAATGAATGCAGATGGTCACTTAACAGTGGCACCCGAAATTTTTGAGCCAAGAAAATAGAATCCTTTCAGGATAGTAATTCTACTGATCGTTTCGAGTGTAGAGAGAGAAGAAAGAAAGAAAAACCACAAACAATTGTGAGCTTTTCGTTTGGTTGTCGGGAAAACAGGAACTTTTCTTTTTTCCCCAATGGAATTCCGAAACCAAACCTTACGAAACCAACCCACAAAACTAAATTACAAGCGACCGACAACAAAGAGTCAGCCTTAAGGCCAATGAACGTCATCAACACTAATGGCCAATGAAACCAACAATCGCGTTTGAGTTAATGAGAGCAGATTACCTGAAAAGAGGAGAGAGAGAGAGAGAGCAGCACCAATAGCAATGACGACATTTGTGATTTTGGGCAATCAGTTGCGACTTTTGAAAGTTTTAAGGCAACTGCAATTTTAAAATTCCGTGACCACGAGGCAGTGAGATAGAGAGACAGGACTTTAGTTTCCGTTTGTCTTTTCCCTTCTTCTACAAGAGGAACAAAGAAACGACAACTCGATGGGATAAAGCAAGGCCTAGTTGCTAGGCCCCTTGTTGCGTACCAAGGTCAGTTGAGATTTTCCCAAAATCTCAACTCAGTTTTAAGCTCACTTGGACGCGATCGACTTGAGGCTGGAGAGGAAGCAAGAAAAGCCTTGAGCGGGATCCTCGCATCAGTCGATCGATTTTAGCTTTTGTTGCTGTTGCCACCGTTACGGCTGCCTCTACTGCTGCTGATACGAAATAAGCCCGCCGCCACTTAAACGTGATTCTCACTTCCGCCGCTACGATCACAAGCGGTAGTCAGCTCGCTAGGTGGCCAGTTTGCCAGCCAGCTAATGTGCGACTCTTTTCGTCACTCGCCTCGCCGCGTCCGAGTCGGCGGCTGCTGATTGATCGATTGATTGCCGCTTCGGGATCGAAGCGGAGCCGCCGATGAATGGATGGCCGCTGCCGAGATGCCATTTATTCTTCTCTCTCCCCTCTTTCATCGGAGGTGACTCGCTTAGATTTGAATAATCCGCCTTCCGATTGTTTGGCTCTCGTCTGAGGACTTTGTTGTGGCTTACCTGGGGCGGCAGCGGCGGTGGTGGTTGTGGCGGTGGCGGTGAGAGCAGCGGACTTGGTCGAGCTTCAGAGAAGCTGCTGCCACAGCGGCGAGTGGCGACAAGGGAAATGGAACACTCGCCATTGTACCTGTGCGCACCTTTGGTGGCGACTCTCCAACTCAGGAGTGCCCCCACTTGAGTAAAATGGATTGTCATTATGATGATGTGTTTGTGTGGCGCAGTTGTGCGCCTAGCTTAGCAAGGCAGCATGCACCACACAAAGTGAAGTGAGCGGTCGAGCGGCGGCTCATTATCTTCACTTTGCTACCGCGAGCGCGCGGCCACCGGAAGTACAAAATGTGCGCCAACCTGTGCGCATTGTCTTCGCATGCATCTCATTCACTCGCCAACTCTAACTGCTTACTTGAGACGAGAGGAGACAAGTCAAGTCGATTCAAGTCTCGAACGGCTCGACTTAATCTATCGTGTGTTTGCATTTCGGCAGCCAGATGACTGCCACTGGTCAATTGGTTTTATTGCAAGCCACACGCACACACATACGTTTTTATCCGGCAAAAGGCTTCGGAGAAGGCTACAAGGAAACCCCGAGAAGTCAATAGGGAGAGAGAGAGAGCGAGAGAGGAAGAGGGAAAAGTCAAGTTGGTGGTCAATGGTTGTGCTGCTGCTCATCTGACTCGCGAATTGCGATTCAATAATGATAATGACGGACACTGGACAAGCCAAACGCGAGGCCAGACACAATAACCACTCCTGTCATCCGTTCGCTTATTCGCCGCGGACACTTGTTCGCACTAAAATGTGGCATAAGTGGGGTTACAATGCAAGTAAGCGAGTGAGTGAATGCCCATTAACAATGCAAATCCTCGCTAGGTGCCTCCCGTCTAGAGGCACCTAGCGACTTGGCATATTTGTCTGCGCGACCAGGAGTGGCGGCCACTTGTTAGGTCTGCTGCATTTTTAATGCTTTATCTTTCCATCTCTCGTTTCTGTGGAAGCAAGTCTATAATATTTTACCACATACTGTTCCTCTTTCCTCTCGAGTGAATCCAAAAATACAAGTAACTCAACTCTCTTCTTGCACTTTGTTTTAACCCAACGCCAGAGTAAACCGCAAAAAGCGGGAGGCTGATTTTACATACGAACTTAGACTTTGGAGGATATACAAGCTCCACGGAGATAGAGAAAAAAAACGAGTCTAAGGCCGATTTCAATTCACGGTGAGCACTAGCGCGAAATTTGCCATCATCTGTTGACAAACCTCGGGAGAAACGGAAGCGACCAACAAAAGGGGTAAAGATGTTGACTTGATCTCTACGCAACGAGCTTGTTATCGTCGCAACCTCAATTTCGCCTCTTTATCGAGTCGCTCGGCCGGCAGGTAGCTGACTGACTGAATCAAGATGCCGCAAGCACAATGAGCCGCTTAGGTGTCGAGACGCAACGGGAAAAGTAGGCCTGCAACTTGGACTAGCACGCCTCATGAGCGTACCCTATTAAAGCCCGAGGCCGCACAGGTGAAGTCAGTCTGATGATCACATCGCCGGCAGGTGGGCGCCAGTAGTGGTGAGAGTTGTAGCGTGGAGACTCCAGGTTGGTGCCGGTGGCTGCGGCCGGGTAAAGTCGCTCAAACTTGCAGTGCAGGTGAGTTTTTTCCCCTTTTCCTCTGATCCTTTTAACGTTCTCTCTCTCTCTCTCTCTCTCTCTCTCTCTCTCTCTCTCACTCACTTTCATCTTTCTGTTGGCCAGGCGAGTGAATGAATGAGCGAGCTAGTCTCTACTCGACGGGATGAAGACGTTGGGCTGACAAGCCGAAGTTGCAGAGCGACAGCAGCAAACCGATCACAAAGACGACCACTACTTTTCGGTCGATTGTTGCCGGCGACGCCGCAGCGACGACGCTAGCAGAACCCGCCGATCGCCTCGAGCGGCCGGCCGGTCGGCATTCAGCCGACTGGCTAGTCGACCAAGCTACTTGATTCGATTGGTCGGACGCCTTGAGGTTTGCCGCCGAACACGGGACTAGACTCGCCCACCTGCCGCGGGGGCGTAACTGCTGCTGCTGCACAACGCAGGGGCCAACAAACGGCGTGTCGGGCGCTCATTAGCGACCGAAACTATTGTGGTGACGGTTGCAGTGGTGGCGGCACCGCTCTTAGGTTAGCCTACTAATACTTGATACCAAACCAACGCTCGCTCGTCTCTCATTAGCGAGCTTCGTTTTAGTTTAGTTCAATTTGGTCCGGTTCAGTTGGGTCCGTTCCGGTTTGCTTTGGTTTCATTTGTTTGGTCTCGACTCACTGCCATTGACTCTCGTTCTACAATTGGAATTAAGCGCTCTCCTTTTAGACTCACACTCGCTGTCCCGTGTCGCCCACTCCAAGCGAGTGACCCACCGAGGGATAGATAGATTCCCTTTGAGTTGGCCAGGATGCGAGCAAGCCGTTGAGTTACACGGTAACTCCCCCCTCTCTCTAATCAGATTGCCAGCTAAATAAAGCGGCGGATCCGCCAAACAAGGGAACTAGTCGAGCGGCACGCTTTCAGCCAGGTATTTAGCTCGCCCGCCGGAAGTAGTGAGAAGCTTCTCGAGTTGGAGCTCGAGTGTAGAGAGTTAAAAGGAACTAGCTGACTTATGGCTGGCTGGCTAGTCAATAGCTAGCTAGCTAGCCAGCTGGTGTCTGTGCTCGCTGTTGGTTAAGATAGATAACCTCAAGTTGAGACACCAGAACTTGGGTTGCCGCCGTTCCGGTTTAGGTTTGCGGCTCCGGCACCAAATTTGCGCTAAAATTTGCCGACTTCCCCGGCTACTACCGAGAGCCGAACTGACGCCACGAACAGGCGAGCAGACAAGAAGACAAGCGGCAGACCGAGCCAAAGAGCAAGATGACGGTTGGATCTAAAGGAAAACTCGTTGCCTCGATACAAGTTTGCCTCTCCGCTCGAGATTAATTGTCCGCACGGTTCAGACCACCACTCAGGTAGGTAAACCGTTAACTGAGTAGTGGCTACCTGAGAGCCGCGTGGTTAAAGCGGAAGTGAACGTGCGAGCAACTTGGATGGCAAGCGGAATTGTTCGCCTCTCTCTCACACATACATTCTCGCAACCAACTCCTATCTTGTCAAACTTCAGCTTTTTCCCCAACTCACGGCTTACAATTCACAAGTTTTAGTCGACCAAACGGAGGACTAAATCTTTTGTCCGAAATGGACGAATTTTGTTGCCAGTAGCTCTTTCCGCTCGAAACTTCCGCTTCCTTCGTTCTGGTGGTAGTCACTTTTTTGCTTTGCCGTTAGATCAAACAAAAACTTGCCAATTCTCTCTGTTTGAAGAAGAAAGAAATGGGTGTAGTTATTTGAGCAGTTAAATTGGTGTGCTCAAATTTGCCACGCTCACATTCAACACTAAATATTAAAGATGGAGTTAGTTGAAGTGGTAGACGACGATAAAGCTTGCCGCTTAGTTAGGCTACTGTAGTTTGTGTGTTTTGTGTTAATAGCCGCAAAGTACACAGCAAGAGAAAGATGGCTATTTGTTTTGATTGGCGCAAATTGACGCGCTTGACTGGTGGCTGGCAACTTTGCTTGCTCTTAAGTCCCACGAAGTTGGCGAAACCGTCTAGTTTAGGGATAGGGAGAGAGGGAATAAATGAAGCGACTGCAAACGCAAGTGCGAATGACACGAATCATATGCCTCCTAGTTGCGGTCGTTGTCTTGATCTAGACGACGGCTGCGGCAAACTGGATGCTAATTGTCTAGTTTTGTCTGCAAGTCGTGAAAAGACTGGTGTAATTTACTTGCGGGGAAGAATTATGACGCTCGCCGAAGAGAG